>JBBPDH010000124.1:10087151-10097646 GCA_037974565.1 Clupeocharax schoutedeni
ACACACACACATACACACACACACACACACACACACACACACACACACAAACACAAATATATATACATGAGAACATACATATGTCCCATGTGTTGTTTCATGCCAGGGTGAAATGTGCTCCCACATGCTAAACTTGACCTTTGCTGGCCTGAACCCTGACATTTTGCAGGCTATTTTAATCTCAGCTGTTGCAGTGCGGGCAGTGCAGTCAGTTACATTTGCTCTCTCTACTTGATGATGGACATTGAGTTGCACATTTATCTGTATTACAGTATTAAAACATTTTTTCCTAATTTTTTAAAGATATAAACAATTTCTGTTCAGAGGGCTCATAATTGTTTGGTTTTGTGGGTTTATCCTTTATGTGCAGTGTTTCCCTATTCCACTGCTTTAGTTAAATTTGAAATATTGTTGCTTACTACCCATATGAAAAAGAAATACATAAAACTTCTAAAAGTTTAATACCAAACCTTTCAAACTAAGTTTCATGTTGTATGCAGTTAATATGCATTTCACATGCAGTTTGACCCTATAAACTACATATAAGTTTCTAATACAGCACATTTAAACATTGTAAATTATATATAGATGATTTCCATATGGGTTTCTATTTAAAATATAGCTGATTTCTCTTTTGTAGCCTAGTTATTTTGCTAAGCGTGTCTTCTGTCCCTCTCCTCGTTAGGTCAGCTCATCTGCTGTCTAAATACAGACCCCGTGCCCCCATTTTGGCCGTGACCCGTAACGAGCAGACAGCACGTCAAAGCCATCTGTACCGCGGCATCTTCCCCATCTTGTACAACAAGCCTGCCAACGATGTGTGGGCTGAAGATGTGGACTTGCGTGTCAACTTTGCCATGGAGATGGGTAAGGGCATGGGGCCTCCTTCAGATATAATTAACTGTTCGGTGCAGGGTTGTCATGCTGGTGCTGTGGTTTCACCATCGAGTGTGATCTTGACTCCTCAACCATTCAATTGCAGACAACACTACAATTTGGGTGAAGTAGTGTTGGTGTAGGCAGGGAATAATTACCTGTTGCCTCAGAACCAGAGGTGCAGGGGGTAGTCCAGCAGAGTTTGTGACATTCCTATTTCAGCCAGGCACTTCAGTACCAGGTTTAGTCGACATTTAGTACGAGGTGGTGGTGGCCTAGTGGGTAGGATACTTGCCTCTGGACCAAGAGGTCATGGTTTCGCTTCTTACCTTCAGCACCACCACTGGGTTCCTGAGCAAGACCCATAACCGCAGGTTGCTCCAGTGAGACTGTCTCCTGTAGTTAGGATATAGATATAGAAGGATATATACAAACTTAGTTTGTATAAAAGCGTCTGGTAAATGCTGTAAATGTAAATGCATACCTGCTTTAGATAGATTTCTGGTGTTTCTTTCTATTTAAGTAGAAGATATGGCTTCATCTGTTTTTGTTGAGTCATTTCTCCTCGTCCTGCCTGGTCCTTAGTTCTTATACTATTTTTTTGTGTTTTTCAGGTAAAGCCAGGAAGTTCTTCAAGTCTGGTGACGTAGTGATTGTTGTCACCGGCTGGCGTCCTGGCTCAGGGTACACTAACACCATGCGTGTCGTTCTGGTGCCTTGAGCTCCACCTCAAGAACTGTACCTCTCGCCCTTACCCTCATTCCCCATCTTCCATGTGGATATATATAAATAAGAGAAACAAACAATGCCCCTTATATCTAGCAATTTTCCAGATGTCATTTGACCAGCGTTCACACTGTAACTGTTCTTTGCAATTCTTTATGATCTGGTATATCATCCCTCCACATTCAGCCTCTCAGTGCACTTTAAACTTTCTAACAGCCCTGACCCAGAATTGAAATCTTCAATTTCTATGCTAGGTTGGTTATTTGTACTTTTTGGTAAGCTGTGCTGAAATTCCATTGTGAAAAGGGCCGTAATGAAGCTTAGGGTGCCAGCTGTTTCTCTGTGGTTGGCAGTTGGCTGTAGATTAACACAAAGTCCTTTCTTATGTGGTGTGGTGAGGGATTTTGAAACTTCAGAAAGCACATGAACCCCCACCCTAAACAACCCCCGCACACAAACACACAATCCGGTATATAAAAGTGCTTTGAAGCTGGATTTCCATCCATTAAACTGATGATTACATAAAATGTGTGAGTTCCTTGTGGGCCAGCGCAATGTGGTCATTCTAGGGAGCGAAGAAGTAACATCACTGACTAGAATTGCCAAACATGTCTGAAATTGTTTTATCTTTAAGGTAGTGAGCATGAAAGGTCTTTGTAAGGCTGGAATAGGACAAAGAATTAATTTCACACTGCTTAGTATCACCATCTAGTGGATCATTCTGGAAGCACAGTGTTGACATTCATATCAGCCCAATGTCACTGCTTCTGCAGGCAATTCTTTATGGTTAATATGTTTAAACCCCTCTTTTCTGTGTCTGTATAATGAAAAGTCTGGCGATTCATAAGCTTGCAGAATATAAGCAGCATATGTGCATTTGTTACATGTTTCATTTGACAGTAAGATGATACCACTGCTCTTAGCAACAAAAAAACCCAAACAATTTAATTTATGAAACTTTATTACTATTGTGCTTTTGTGGCATTATATTCTCTGGCCCAGAGTTTGAAAGCACAGCAGCTTCTCAGCCAAGAGCATCACCAAACAGCAACATTTCATTGTAGTCAGCATCAAATGGACACTAGATGGCAGTGTGTAATTAAACACAAACCCCAATGCAGCACTTCAAAATAAACATTCCCCCCCCCCCCCCATTTTTCTTAACCCAGTCATAGGCTGAGATCCTAAATTGGAAGCTAATCATTTTTCAGTTTGAGTTAAAGCCCGCTTCTCACCTTAACTCATGTATGAGCCTTCAAGCAGCCAGTTTCAGATGCAGAATGAGTCAGCACTCTGATTTCCCATTAATATTCACATCACTAAGAATGTACTAGGAACATTCAAACTTTTCAAACTTCCACAGCAACCACCAATAAATCAATGGTAAATGAATTCTCCAGCGCTTCTCCGTGGGCATGGGGCTACACTCTCATATAACAAGGAGGAGACAAGGATCCACATGCAGAGCAAATGCTCGGAGATGTGAACATCTTGGTCATAAAAGGAGAAATGTTTGATCATGCCATTATTAGCAGAAATAACAGTGTGCATATTCACAGACTGCATTGTCAGGATGGCAGGGATCAGCTGGTCAATTTGTATGCAAATAGGGTGAGGCTTAGCCTGGCTAGCACTGTACAGCCCTTCTCCCAGGAAGGGAGCTATTTTCAGAAATATTCTCAGCCAAAAATCTAGACACTAAAGAAGAGACATGGGAAAACACACACACACACACACACACTCACTGCCCCATTTTGAACATGTTAACACAGGTGTCATACTGTACACTGAATTAAGAATCCAGTATGTTACCCGTTTTTTAACAGCAATCTCTCTTTTCCAAAATACATCAGCTCAGAACCCCCCTGCCCCACTGTATGACAGTGTTCTCGTGGTTCTATGTTTTGAAGTGTAGGCTAAACATCCAAGTATGTCAGTTAGTGGGCTCAGCAGGGGGGATGGAGAGGGAGGCCGTGAGAGATTGATCCAGCACTGCGTCCGCTGTGTCTGGGAAGTGGACGATGCTATCTCTATCCCTTATTGGAGCAACATCAGAAGGAGTCGGAGGCTCCAGAACATGCCCCAAAGGCTCAATATAAAGGCCCAATAACTGAACAAGTGCATTGAATTGAATTCTCAAGGACACGACCTTCTGACTTGCTGCCTGCATGTGAACGCCTAAAGGAACAAGTCAGGAAAGCCGACACAGGGTTTAACCACACATGGACAAATATGATGGAGAGAGACAGACAGTCAGAGAGAGAGAGAGATAATAAGAGACAAAAACAGTGTGAGAAAGAAAAATAGAAAAAATACAAAAAAGAAAATCAGAGAGAAAGAAAGAAAGAAATTGAAAGATAATGAAAATTAGAAAGAGAAAAATAAACAGGGGAGAGATAAAAAAAAGCAGACACGGGGAAAAACAAAACATTATAAGGCAGAAGAAAGAACTGACTAAATGATGCGAACACAAAATTTTAATTCTTACAATTTCTCAGTGCTTAAACACATTTAATTAAATCAACTTTACTTAGTCTCTGGAATGATATAATCATATAGGTTTTTGTAATTCTGTTTTTTTTTTAAATAAACATTTATCATAATTTTTTTGTCCTTACCATTAGAATGTGGTGTGTAAACTGCAGCAGAGACACAAACATTTAAAAATGAATTATGATGCAAATGGTTTTGTCAATATTAAACCCAGTATGGAATAAAACCCTTAACGGGGATGAAATTGTAAAATAAAATCTATGTAGTTATAGCCATTAATGCTGCTAATATAACATTAACAACGCTAAACCTTCTAAGGAGAAAAACAAAATTAGATGCACAAAAATATTGCACAAAATGACATACACAGTAATTCTCTCTCACACAAGCACACACACACACACACACACACACACACACACACACACACACACAAACAATGATGCACATATAATGAGGAGTAGTATTTTAGTTAAATGCAGTACTCTCTAGCTGTGACACACAGGCTCTTTGATGTTGGAATAGTTAAACCATGAATATTCAATATTCCACTCCCCTACATTTCCATTTCCCATTTCCCATTTAGTCATCTGAATAGAAACGTGGGGACTTGAGGTAGTGTAAAGGTGATCATAGTATGAATACTTCAACGACACTACGCTTTTCAAATGCAAAATGCAGAAGAGTCTTAAATAAATAAAGCAAAATTGACGGTGTGCTCTCAATGACATACACCTTTCTTACAACACCTGGAGCAAAAACTAGATAAACAAGCAAACAAACAAGTACACAAATAAACACATCCATGAACATAAAAATAATTTAACAGAAATAAAACTTTATAACATGAATGAATTCTCTCAGGTTTAGGTTCCTTAAAGCCTTGTAGGCTGAGAATCATCTGCACCATTAGAACATGTTCAGATGACACTGGGTTCACAAGGTTTTTGGAAAGCTCCGCATTTGCATGGGAATACTCATTATGAACTTCTACATAGTTAGTCAAAAGGAAGGACACTTAGAAAAACACAACCCTTCACTCAATACTGTAGCAATTAGACTTGCCAGGTCATTGCAATGTCTAGGCAAATTGTTAAAGACTATGGCTACAAAGGCTTTCTATCCACTTCCTGTGGGATATTGTGGGGTCAAAATGATACTTTCTTTATAAATAGCAATGGAATACACCTTTCACTTAACTAAACCAAAACCAAACATCGGATAACCAAACAGTAAACTATTTTACAAAATGTGCAAGTAATTCAAATTTTTTTAAAAAAAGGAAAAGAAAAATAATTTTACAACAGAAATTTACAATTGCAGTTTAGAAAACACAAGCTTTGGCATACCAAATGGGCTCATTTCTCCGTGTCCTATTAGTACGTAATCATCTTTATGGACCAATATCATTTGTTTGCTAGGAGGAAAGCTGCAATGTACAAACTTCTGTGCATGTACAAAATCAAGCATACAGTTTTATTGCTTAGGTACCGCACAAGTACACATAGAAAGCACATACAAAATGATTGCCATACATTCTTTATCTTATCTCTTTTGTAGTGGAAGTGAGGGGATCGTTCCCTGGTCTTTCAGGCTCTAAGGCAGTTTAGTTAAAAAATGGAAAGGCCATAGATACTGAGCAGTGCGCCTTGGTCATCAAGGAGGTATGATTGGGGCAAGGTCTAGTGGAGTCTAGTGAGATCTGTAATAAATGTTCTTTTACAATAGATGACTTGATGAATTGCACGGAGTATATTTGCATCTTTCCCCAGTATATTTCCCTCCAATGATAGGGGCGTTGTTTATTTTTTTTTTTTCTAAATTGGTCTAGTAACACCCATCACTCTGTTATTCCTGTGATGACTTCATTTTTTGGAAACTGCTATTTGTTGCATATCCCTACATAATCTCACTGCCAGACATTAGTATTGCAAAAATTGCTAAAAGAACTTGGAAGACACAGTCAGTTTTTATGCTTCAACTTAGTCACTCTCATACACTCATTCAATCATCAGTCAAATATCTATTCCTTGATTTGGCATCATGAGTTGAAAAGTAGTCATTGCATGGTTATAAATGCAGGTAGACAAAGATCCTCTTCTCAGCCATAAAAGTTATTTGTCATTGACAGGTTTTACTGGATGATAAAAAAAATGCAGTCTGTACAATAGACAAGGGTACAATCCGGTTTCATAAGTTTGATGGGAGTTTGGGGTGTAAGCTTGGCGTCCCTGGACTGGATCTGTCCCTAGACCCAGGGGCTGAGGACCCAGTAGAAGAGCCAGTCTGTACTAGGGACACTCTAGAAGTTTGTCTTGATAGGGCTACATGGCCTGGTATTGAACTGTATGGTTTAGTCACTGGAGTGGGTGAGGGTGTCTTGGGGAGACCTGATGATGAAACCAGGTCAGACTGATCTGGGACATGGGAGACCTGTCTTTCTAGCTTAGGCCTTTCAAGAGGTCGTGGAGAAGGAATTGATATGGAGATGGTGCTGACATCCTGAGAGGGAAGATCAACTAGGGACCCGCCTCTCTCTCGCGTTTGAGAGGGTGGTGGACAGAGAGTCTGATGGCACAGGAGAGAACTTTGGGATCCAGAATTACTGGAAGGGTTACTATGAAGGGGTGTCCTCTTCTTCTGCACCAAGGGACTCTGGGATATAGGGCTCCACGCAGGTGGGGTACTACATGGGGAGGCATTTCCAGACCCATACTGGGCAAGTGAAGCCAAGGCCGATGGTTCACGGGATGGCTGAGGGAGATGATCAGGCTGGAAACTGCTCTGAGGGTCCTGAGTCTGGGGTTTTGGGGAAGACTGCTCTAAAAGATTATTCGAGTGAAGTGGAGATCCTATAGATGGTGATGAAGTTGTTGTCCTGACTGGCTTGCTAAACTCCTGACTGCATTTGGCTCGAAGAGGTTTGGGCTGAGTGGACTGCAGCTGGGTCAAAATAGGACTAATGGAGTGGGCTATGAGAGGGGTGAGAGTAGAAGCTGGGGGAACTACAAAATGAGCCGCCTCTCCACCTATTGCCCCCTGTTGGAAGAAGCCAGGCAGTGGAGCAGTGATGTTGGGGAAGGAAACTGGTGGAAACTGAGGTTGAGGATGGAGCTGAGCCACACTGGCGTCTCTAGAAACAGAGGGGGTGAGAGGACTGTGGTGCATGATGGAGGCTTCAGTGATGCTGGATGTGGTGGTGGTGACTGTGGTTGTGGTAGAAGACAGCAGAGAACTGGAAGCAGAAGGTGGGGGAGGTGGAGAGGCTGTTGCAGAACTTTTGGCTCTGAGAGAATCTAGAATAGGGGTTTCCACACCAGAGCCAAGATGAGAACTAGCTCCAGAGGAGGAGCCACCCATTGCACCTGAAGCCATAGTTGGCATAGGGAACCTTTTAAAATGGCCTGGTGGGTCTTTGAGTGAACCTAGCAAGGGCACTGGAGGTCGGAAGAGTGTGTGGGGCAGATGTGGATGGCGAGTAAGGGCAATGGCCACAGAGGTTGTGGCAGCAGCAGCTTGGAGAGGAGCCTGGATTAGAGGAGCCCAGATGACTGGAGTGTGTGAGGATGGATTGTGGGCTATGTGGGGAGCTGGGGGAGGAGTCTGCATTAGGTGGGCACAATGAGCCATGTCCCTGTCGTGCTGCACAATCTGCTGGATTATCTCGTTCTCCTGGTAGTTCAGCACACCTGAGTTGAGATCCCGCTGCACTTTGTGTTGAAGAACTGAGTTTCTTTTTCCTATGATGATAAACAGCAACATTTTTCTTGATTAGCATTATGAAACTGAGCATTACACAGCATTACCTTATCCACAATAAATGCACTAATGTGTTCAAATAATGGCAACTGATGTAATCACATGAAATGTTCCTGTATAGGTACAGCAATTTGGGACATGTTTTATACAAATACATTACATGTCAAACAGTATCTGGACATATCTTCTGCATAAACATACACAGCTTGTGTAATTTCCATAGAACAACTCTTGAGTAGCTGTACATGTGCCTCCATGGAAAAAGGCTAAGCATCTACTAGACGGTCATAAAGCCCATGAAACATTGGGCTATGGAGTAATGGGACTGTGTTCTCTGGATTGATGGAGTTCCTACCAATACCATTGGGTTGAGTTGGAGAGGCGTTTGAGCTCCAGAACCAACCATCGAACACAAGTACCTAACCTCACCAATGCTCTTATAGTTGAATGCAATCAAACACTTACAGCAATAGGCCTGCTACCCAGTTAATTGTTGGGGTCTACACTCCACAGATGCTGAAGCTATTGCATCCTTCTGATAACTTATCTTCTGAAACTCCATACTTATTCTACTTTTTAGTTACTGTCATTTGTATGCATTTAAATGCATCGAAACATAATAATTCGATTCAATCTTCCATAATGTGTGTTAGATTCTGAAAAGCTTGATAAAAATTTGACATTCCCATTTGACCTCTACAAACATTCCAGCTAATTTGGAGATTATTTCTAACATAACCTGAATTATATAGTAAACAGAATTCACAACAAATTTGCAGTAACATTAATGAAAACACTATGTCGTTGTAAATTGCATATTCAATGTATTGTAAAATTATGGGTGTTTTTTGCTACTAGTGCTACTGAGAAGATATGGTATTCATGTATTTTCTAACTGTTTATTCCTATGGTCTTCTAAAATGGAATGACATAAGTGTCTAGTGGAGTAGAGTTAGACATTTCAAAGTGTGTTAATATTACTGCAGCTAAACATATTGCTGCTGCTCCTCAGCCTTTATGTTTGCAGCAAGAAAAATATTACTTGAGATTTCACTTGGCAGCTTCGGGACCATAACAAAGATATTAAAATACAGAAGCACAAACATTTTTGCTCATGTTCTTCAGCGAACTGACTTGACGTTCAGCATCTATTACAGGAAAAAATCTTTCACACTGATCAGAGTATGGCACTGCACTTGAGGCAGTGATTAGCACTCCTTAGTGTTTTGAAGGTACATTCTGCTAAGCCCCCCATTCTTGGTGAAAACAAAGGCATTCTAATCTTTAATAACTGTTTCTATGACCAGCATTTCTCACCAATGCGGTCGAGACGATCGAGAGCTACTGTCTCGAAAGCACGCCGCATCATTGGATACTCTTCCAGCACTTCATTAAAGTGGTCCACAGACAGGGAGTACAAACGGCAGTAGGTCTCCGCCCTCACACTGGCTGTTCTCCTGCCCCGGGTCAGCAAACAGATCTCTGCACAGGATATTAAATATGAGAACATCAGCAAGATCACGTGACGTGAGGACACACAATAATAACTCAAGGTTTGACTCAATGAGTATCACACAGTGAGTAAGAAAAACAACTGTATCCAGAGGCCAAACAGCAAAGTCATGGCAACGTTTTTTTCCCTGCTTTTGGTAAATCCGTAATCAGAGCACTAAAATGCCATTTTCAAAGCTTAGAGTTACTAAATCATCATCCGTTAAGGCAGGTTACAGAAGAAATCACAGTGTAAAAAAAAGAACAGAGTAAAATTAAGGAGGATTTCTATATTGTGGCGTGGGAGGGAGTGCAGAGGGAAGCCTCAGCTGCACAGTACCCATCAGCTCCAGCACTGTAATTGGGGTCCTCAGTTAACCTTTGTTTCTAAAGGGTGCAGCGGGTGACTTCTTCACCATCTGTGGTGCTCGTCCAAAAAATAAAAGCCTGCAGCCATGAGACTGCAGCGCACGCATGTATGGTACAAAATTAGCCGCTCCTCACAAATGAAAACCTTGGTGTGACTGAACCCTGCAGGTCCCTGATTGATGTTGCTGATTGGTACAAGCTGTACGTTTATGAATAAAACTACAGTAGGGCAGTAAATAAGGTGCCTTTGGGCCTTTAGGGCCCTGGAGCAAGATGGAGTACGGATGTTTGGATAAGATAGGACAGCAGACATGGCCGAAGGGATTACTCTCTCTCTCCATCCGTCATGGCCAGAGTCATAAACAACAAGCAACCAAGAGCCACTCCACTAGAGCACACACCCACTATCACACACGGAGGGTGGGGAGGGAGTCGGGGGCAAGCGAGAGAGAGAGAGAGATAGAGAGAGAGAGAGAGAGAGAGAGAGAGGGAGAGATGAGAAACACACAGCGAGGGACAAAGGAAAGGAGAGAAAAAGAAGGCAGAAAGGAAGGGGAAGCAAGGCAAGCAAGAGAGAGGAGATAGAGGGAGAAAGGGAAGGAACTGAAAGGAGCAAGGTAAGAGAGGGGGAGGAGAGGAGGAAAGAAAAAGACACAGAGAGAGAAGTGAAGAGAGGAGAGAAAGACTGAGCCAAAATTCTCTGTCACACACACATGCGTGCGCACACACACACACACACACACACACACACACACACACACACACACACACACACACACAC
>JBBPDH010000124.1:10113492-10126463 GCA_037974565.1 Clupeocharax schoutedeni
GTGCTGGAGGTAGGATTCGAACCCATGACCTCTTGGTCTAGAGGCAAGTATCTTACCCACTGCGCCACCTCCACCTCAATAAGGTAATGATAATTACCTTTACGGCACAATGCTGCTATCATGATATTATATTAACAAGAAATTCCACATGTAAAAGCTTTAGTCATTTTTACTAGCAAGATTGTGGTGGTGGTGATTGTACACTTCCCTGAGGGCTCTTTGTATAACGACACAGTCTTCATTCATTTCTGTAATCCTGCTTTTACTGTGCTGTGACAGTCTTAATGAGCATCATGTGCTGGTTTCCACTAGTCTTTCTTTTTCCCAGACAGCACACAGAGCACAGAAGTGTAACACTGCAACCCGTTATCGGGGCTGTGAAAGGGCTCAGACCAATAACTCACTTAAACAGCTGCACAAACATCAAACAAAGCATGGGGTCACAATGTGAAGTACGGTGAGAGACTGTGAGAACTACTGCACATATCTGAACAAATATAAAACAGAATGCAGTGATGGTCTTTGTCCATCATAATTTTGTGCAAATGTTGAATATCATGGTATCATCTTATTATTAAATACCAGTACATGTCTACCCAGCAATCTACAGTCATGGCCAAAATTGTTTGCACCCCTAAAATTTTTCCAGAAAATCAAGTATTTCTCTTAGAAAAGTATTGCATTAACACATGTTTTGCTATACACATCTTTATTCTCTTTGTGTGTAGTGGAACAAAAGAAAAACACAAATAGACTGGACAAAATTATTGGCACCTTTAACTTAATATTTGGTTGCACACCCTTTGGAAAAAATAATAGAAATCAGTCGCTTACTATAACCACCAGTAAACTTCTTATACCTCTCACCCGGATTTTGGACCACTCTTCCTTTGCAAACTGCTCCAGGTCTCACATATTGAAAGGGTGTCTTTTCCCAACAGTAATTTTAAGATCTCTCCATAGGTGTTCAATGGGATTTAGATCTGGACTAGTTGCTGGCCACTTCAGAACTCTCCAGTGCTTTGTTGCCATCCATTTCTGGGAGCTCTTTGAAGTCTGTTTGGGGTCCTTGTCCTGCTGGAAAACCCAAGATCTCGGACCCAAAACCAGCTTTCTGACACTGGGCCCTACAGTGCGACCCAAAATCCTTCGGTATTGCTTAGATTTCAGGTTGCCTTGCATACAGTCAAGGCACCCAGTGGCAGAGGCAGCAAAACAACCCCAAAACATCACTGAACCTCCACCATGTTTGACTGTAGGTACTGTGTTCTTTTCTTTGTAGGCCTCGTGCCATTCTCGGTAAACAGTAGACTGATGTGCTTTACCAAAAAGCTCTTTCTTGGTCTCATCTGTCCACAAGACATTTTCCCAGAAGGATTTTGGCTTACTCAAGTACATTTTGGCAAACTGTAGTCCAGGTGTCCTCCTGGGTCTCCTGCCACAGCCTTTGCTTTCATTTAAACGTGGCCTACCCACGTTTGCGCTGACACTGATGCTCCCTGAGCCTGCAGGACAGCTTGAATTTTGTTGGAACTTGTCTGGGGCTGCTTATCCAGCATCCGAACTATCCGGACTATCAGTTTTTCTCTTCCGTCCATGCCCAGGGAGATTAGCTACAGTGCCATGTGTTGCAAACTTCTTGATAATGTTGCGCACTGTGGACAAAGGCAAATCTAGATCTCTGGAGATGGACTTGTAACCTTGAGATTGTTGATATTTTTCCACAATTTTGGTTCTCAAGTCCTCACACAGTTCTCTTATCCTCTTTCTGTTGACCACGCTTAGTGTGGCACACAGTGCAAAGACTAAGTGAAGTTCTTTTCTTTTTATCTGCTTTCAGGTGTGATGTTAATATTGCCGACACCTGTTACTTGCCCCAGGTGAGTTTAAAAGAGCATCACATGCTTGAAACAATCTTATTTATCCACAATTTTGAAAGGGTGCCGATAATTTTGTCCAGTCCATTTTTGGAGTTTTGTGTGACATTGTGTCAAATTTGCTTTTTTTCCCTCCTGTTTTTGTTTTGTTCCAATACACACAAAGAGAATAAACATGTGCTAATGCAACACTTTTCTGTGAGAAATGCTTGATTTTCTGGAAAAAATTCAGGGGTGCCAACAATTTTGGCCATGACTGTATATTATTATGATTATGGAGAAATCAAGGATTTTACAGTTAACATTCATTTAGTTACAATATATTTAGAATAGTTAGCATAACCACATCCAGTCTTTTGGTGAAGTGTGTATGGCTTATTTTGTATGCAAGGATACAACTTAAAAATATCAACTAGACTCTAGCATCATTAATGCAATCTCAGTAATTCAGGATTCTGATTTAACAGACAGTAAACTGATTCTATAAAGATCAGCCAATTTTCACCTCATGTTTTTATTGCAAGCTATAAAGTTGATCAAGTTAAAGCTATAAAGTTAAAGTTTCTTTGTGCCGAGTACTTCAACATGCCATAAGAAAACAAGCAAGCAAATATACTAGAGTTACAAACATTTCTAAAAACTGTTAAGAGCTTGTGACACATAAATTACTCTGTACTCTACAGTCACTATAACCAGGCTGATCAGATGTATCACATACAGCACATTTAAATTCTGCAGTGAAAGATTGTAGGTAACCTGAGGACTTAAGTAGCATGCACCTCATTATAGCTGGCGGTGGTGGTAGCATACTTGGCTCTAGATCAAGCGGTCATGGGTTCAAATCCTAACTTCAGCACACCACCACTGGGTTCCTGAACAAGACCCTTAACCTCAAGTTGCTCTAGTGAGACTGCCCCCTGTAGTTAGGGAATGGAAGTCACTTTGGATAAAATCATCTGACAAATGCCATAAATGTAATGTAAATATATCTACACCACTACATATCTACAAATTCTCTACAGGGATTCTGGCATTCAGTTCTCAGTCTAGTGACACACATAACATATACAAAGCTGCCCAAAATACACAAATGCAGTAGACGCTAATTTGTACTGGTAACTGGTTGTTTGTAAGGGACTCAGGGACCCAGTGGTGGTGCTCAAGGTAAGATTCAAACCCATGACCTCTTGGTCTGGAGGCAGGTATCCTACCCACTGAGCTACCTCCAGCCCGTATCATTCCATGGACCTCTGGTCTAAATAGTATTTTTAAGTTTATTAATATCAAGTTCATAGCAGTGCACATTCCTTTCTAATAGGGTTCAAATCTGCTTTGAGCAGCTGTTCAGCCAAGACAACAATTTTTTTTTACTGCATATGCATGTTTAATTGCGAACATATGCTTTTCTTTACATACATTTACTTAATTTTTCTTCATATTAGTGGTGTCAATTTCATGGAAATATTCTATTAATATAATAAATTAACATATTTTTTAAAGATTTCCTTTCAAACCATTCAAACCATCTGTAGTCCCAGCCTGTATTCCAGCTGCACACATACTGGCTGGAACATCTAGTCACTGCTGCTCTCATAGACAGATGATGATCACAATACTGTGCTCAGTGTTTATTATATGCTCATATTACTCTTCAGATTGTTACTTATTTCTTGACAGCAACAAATACATCCTGAAAAAGCTTAGAGCTTATTCATTTCAGCTGTTTTGTGTTTGTGTTTGGTGAGTGGGTTTTGTGTTTGTGTAGTTTTGTATTTAGTTTGGTTTGGTTTATCTTGAACTCCACCTGTATCTAGTTTTTGAGTTTGGATCTCAGGCTAGTTTTGTTTTATATCTGTAGTTAAGAAAAAAAGAAAGAAAATTGAGTACTTCGGCTATGAATGGTGTGTGTGTGTCTGCCTTTCATGCCAGGAGAAGGGGACATGAGAAAGCAGAGAGAAACAACGGCCTCAACAACAGTGTTAAGCGCCGTCCTCAGCAGCTACGTGGTCTGGCAAGCCTGTAGCCATGAATGAGATCCAGCTTCTCAAAGAAAGAAAGCAATAATGGCAGGAGCAGGAGCTGAGGGAGAAATTCCTGCAGCATGTGTCGATACTTCAGGATCAAGCCTCCCATCTGTTGCAACAAAGTTTGGAGGGTCCAGGGAACCTGAGGTATAGCCGTGGATCTGGGATCTCCATGAGGTAGGACACAGCAGAGCTCTCAGGAGGGGGTTCTGTGTCAAGTCACATGGCGGGGCTTCCTGAAGGAGGCCTGTCCAGGGGAAACAGCAAGTGACATCCCGGAGGGGCCTCTGCCTTAGAGGTCAGGGAAAGGATCTCCATAGGGGCCTCTGCATATGTGGATAGCAGTGGGCTCCAAGCTGAGGAGCTCCCTGGAGGGGGCTTGACCCATGAGAACAGTGAGGGGCTCTTGGTAGAGGGTGCCACTCCTGGTAGGGACTGTGTGAGGCTCCTGGCTCCGCCTACAAGGA
This sequence comes from Clupeocharax schoutedeni, assembly GCA_037974565.1. Taxonomy (NCBI): domain Eukaryota; kingdom Metazoa; phylum Chordata; class Actinopteri; order Characiformes; family Alestidae; genus Clupeocharax; species Clupeocharax schoutedeni. Next base: position 10,117,861 of record JBBPDH010000124.1, read on the forward strand.
CAAGGAGGGGAGCCCTGCATAGGGATTATTAGGAAGAGGTTCTGCCTTTAAGGACAGCAAGGAGCTCTGGGTAAAGGGCTCTGCTCCTAAGAACACAAAGGGGCTCCGCCCCAAGGGATAGCAAGGGGCTCCCTAGTCTCAGCCTCAGACGTCACGCCCACGGACCGTTGGCTAAATGTCTGATGCATATGGCACACTTAACTGGAAACACTTCAGGAATCTCGAAGTCATTATCTGATTGGTTGAAATTTATCGGATTTCCGTCACGTTTATTTTCGGCCCGCCGGGAAACGTGTTATCACAGACATGTGATTGCAGACGTGTGATCCTACTGATTTACTCTGTGTTTTGATCAGATGTGGTAATACAGACGCCATTGTTTTTCTCCTTCTTTGATTTTCTATGCTCACTGACTTCTTGTATGCAGGTCTGTAAATGTGGGAACTTTCCACGCCCCGAAACGTGACGCTGAAGGAAACTAACTGTGATTGGTTGTTTGACATGTCGGTCAAACGGCCTTATGGACGGGCCTTGGCCAAAAAAAGCTGCTATGAGTTCCAGACCTTCAGCCGTCAGTCTGAAGGTCTGGCTACGCGAGACTAGGGTCTCCCAGTGATGGAGGACAGTGAGGGGCTCCCTGGTGAGAGCGTCCCGGGTATGTATTGGGACTCTCAAAGGGGAGCGCCCCATGAGACCCACCCGGACCGTCCTGGTCATGCGAAGCGATGTCCAGGATGTTTTAGAGTTTGGCTCTCGGGCCAGTTTTGTTTTATATCTGTAGTGAAGAAATAAAGAAAGAAAATGAAGCGCTTCGACACATGCCAGGAGAAGAGGACATGCCATGACAGTGTGTTGGTGTGTATGCATACATTCTTTACATCTACTTTAAGTAATTATTTCAAGTAATTTTCAACAATTTATAAAGATTCACTCATTATGAAATCTATACAATTCTATACAAGTGAGACTATCCAATTAAAATGGTTAAATATAGCCAACTGAAGAAGGCTGTTGTGGCCAAGTTTTCAGAATTTAACAAAACTTTTTGGGTGCTGAACAACAGAGATACAGTGATGTAAACTCTTGATACAACATTTATACTGTTTTAATACTGACCATCCGCATTAAGTATGTCAAACAAGGCTATATGATGGGGAAAAAACTAGTACAAACTCTAGAACATGACTACAGCTCAGGCAAACTAAAGCCTTTGCGATAATCAGCTTTCTATTGTTCATCTGCCAAAAATGCACTCTCATTCTCCATCTCTATCTGTTACTGCTAAGCATTTTATGGGTCCTAATTGTCTTTGCCAATCCCCATTCCAGTGCTTGTGATGAGCTCTCTCGGGAAAGTGTGTCATCTCTGGTTGCCAGCATCAGTCATCATCTCTGTCACCCAGATGTTTAGTGAGCAGCTGGAATCAAACAGCCTGTACACGCAGCCTAAATTTACGTGCCACATACTCCAGTCTCTTTACTCTGCCAGCAACCCACGATCACTGCAGGTAATGAAATCAGCAAATGGATGTCTCTGCAAAAGCACATCTATCCCACTCCATGTGGTGGAGAAGGAAAGGTCATAGAGCATGAGCTGAAGAGAATGGGGATAGGAAAGGAATTAGTGAAAATGAAGGGCAATGATGTCACATACATTTTGAATGTAAAAACCTAGATCATAAGAGTACTAATTTGATTACTTATATTAGATATCAGCCAGATCAATTCTGTTTTATTAATTATGGTTGTCATGAAATTTTTGAATAGTATAATCCTAACAAAGACTGGTGGTGCATGGGATTCCTCATTAGGGTACACTAACTTCTACTGTTTCATTGGTTGATCTTTGCGTCAAAAATCAGATCTGTTCCTATCCTATCTGTTCAAATCATTCCTGCTCAACTTTATAGCAAATGTCTGTATAAAATGTTTGTACAGTAACTTGCTCATAAAGTCCTAAGAATGGCAGGTTGGAACAAAAGCCCCATTACACACAGCAGTGTGACTGAAAAGAGCATGGGACAAAAAAGGCTGCAATATTCTCTCATTACTGGCGCATCAATCACACACAGTATATTAGTGCGGCGTAAATGAGATTCACCCAGTTTGAATTCAACTCCACTGTTACCGTCAGCATAATCCTGAATCTTATGCTCAAAGTGATACCCAAACAAACAATGAAGCAATCACCCATAAACAGTGCATTAATGACAGCATCACAAGTTGTGCGGCCTATTTTAGGCCCTGCATCACAACCGTGCCAAGGCCATGTGGTCCATTTCAATCACCCTACTGTTACTATTGCCCCTTCTATCCCTCACTCCTCATCCACGCCGGGAGAGATCCATTAAATAAATTGTGTTGTTATAATCTCCTCTGATGTTGGCTCCTAATAACCTCCGTGGTTATGTTTACCCATTTTGATTACCCCATTTCCAGGCTCCATAACCCATGACAAGCACTGCTAGCCTGCTAGTCTTTTAGAAGTCACAGAGTGCCATGCTCAACTCGCACAAGTGTGTAAGGAGGAATGGGTAATTTTCCTTTATATCTGCAGCAATTTCAGTAGATTGATAGTGCTGCAGAGCTCATTCAAAGTAAATTTTCCCACCAAACTACCCTATTTGGCCTACAACAGCCACTGTATTGCCACTCTATAATTTAGACGTTAGAATTTAGAGGTTTTTAAAGCTCATTCAGCTTATATAAACTTATATAAACACTTCCATTCAGATCAAAAGGGTTTAAATAAGATCCAATCCAGTGCTCTGCTCTTCCATTATCAGTCTGCTGAAGAACGGCAAGCATGGCTATTGCCCGTCTATCAAGCATAATATTATTACCTAATATTTAGCAAGTATTTTTTTATTTACACAAAAACACCTCAATAGAAGTTGTGTTTACATCTATATTGTGAATAATCTCATTTATATAGTAAACTTTTAAAATGGATGGAAGATGTATTTACTAAACCTCACACATAGTACTGATTAGAACATGAGCTTGGATCTATTTGTTAATGAGCTATTTCCAACAAAATCCTCAACTTAATAAATCACATAAAATCCCCCAAACCTGAATGAAAAATGTGCTTAGGCCTGTACTTTTAAACATAAAAAGGTATATTGTAAAATCCCTTAGAAATAAACAAAGCAAATGTTTAGGCCTAAATTTTAATTAGGTACTTTATACGGCAGATCCTTAGAACTTGAACGGAATGTGAAGTTACACATATAGTATTAAATGAAGTCAACTCTCTTAGGAATATATTTTAATATGCTAAATTATCCCCTAAAACAGAACACAACTTAAAGCATGTTGAGCTGGTTTAAACAGTAAAGCACCTTAGAAAAGAATGGAAGATGTGCATTGGCCTATAATAGACTAAAAAAGCCTCATTAGCAAATCAACCCTTGAGTGACTGGTGCTCAACTCAGTGAATAGGCTCAAGGAACAGACATTCAGAAGAGAGTGACCTGAAATCACTGTAGGGGTGGATGATCCAGAAGCCGGCTGACTTGACCCTCTCCTGCTCTCTCTCCACAGCCTTCTCACTGCCAAACATGCGCAGGGAGAACTTGTTGACCCCGGGCTGCAGCATGGCCCCCAGTTGCCTGTGCATGAAGCCAGCCTGGTACAGTCTCTCCTCATCTATCTGCTCACCACTCTCCAACTTCACCAAACTGGGTGATCTCTGTCTCTCCCTCTCCCTGTCCCACTCCTCCTCGACCTCCACCTCCACCACCACATCCTCCTCCTCATCCCTCCCCCTCTTCCTCTGCCTCCTCTCCTCCTCTTCTTCCTCCTCCTCAGGACTGGCCTCCTCCTCGCCTATGAGGCGCCTTTGCTCTGCTGCGTCTCCCTCTGGTATGTTGCCGCTGCCCCTGAACCTCCAGCAGTCTCCATTGGCCCTGCTGAACGCTCTGCTGCCCACGTCCGTCTCAGCCTCGCCTCCTCCTCCTCCTCCTCCTCCTCCTCTTTCACCTCCTGCCCTTTCTCTCTCTCCGCTGCTGCCGGTCGGGGAGGCGGAGGGGAACAGCTGCTTCATCCTCACGCTCTTCCTGCGCGCATCTTCCTCGCCCTCCTCCGCCGCGTCCCCGTGGCTGTAGAGGCGCTTGCGCATGGACGCGTGCAGCCTCTCCATGTCGATCAAGGACTGGAAGATGAATGGAATTCAAAAAGAGAGAAAGAGAGGGAGCGACAGATAACTTCTTCTTCCTTTCCTTCTTCTTCTAAGTCTTCTTAAGCCTCAGATCTCATCAGGATCTTGGAGAGAAACTGTAAAGCAGCGCGTGCCGTCCATCCCGCCACGGGTGGAGAGAGAGGGGGGAAGAGAGAGGAAGCAAAAGAATGAATAGAGGTGCAGCGTCGAGTGTTGCTGGAAAACGGATGGAGGAACGATGTGACGATGCAGCAGCCAAAAAAACCCCCAAAATACACACACGCACACAACAAATCTCAGGGCAGCTCTGGCACACGATACGAAAATGAAAGCTCCGAAAAACAGCAATCAGCGAGCTTGCCAGCCACACGCAGCGCCTAATCCAGGGGGTCCCGCAGCTTTTCTCGTGGCGGAGTGAACGACTGAATGGAGAGGAGGCAGACGTGGCGCGCGCGCGGTGGCACAGCAAATAAGCTCGAAGCACCTAAACCAACGCTGGTGGGGGGTGGAGGCGGGAGGAGAGAGGAGGGGGAGGGATGGGACTGGGGGGAGGCGGTTGTGCTGTTGCAAAAAAAAAACCCACACAGGCTCGCGTCTGGCCAGTTGATGCTGCTGATGTGTTCAGGGCCAGGTGGATATTTTAAATGGGAACGCATTCCAGCGTGGCAGTAAAATGATTCAGAGCTGGAGACGTTCATCAGGTGATCTCACGGACGATGACTCGCGAAGGATGACTGAAGAGTATCTGGAGCGCGTCTTAGAGCTGAGACTGATGCGAGCGATCGAGAGAGCGTGTCCTTGAATACGACGCGTGTTCACTAGGGTCAGGATGGGGCTAAATTATGGAAGAATGGAACAAAGCAGTGATGTCCTGTCTGTGCATTGACGCTGCTGTAGGACAAAGAAGATCGAGATCTCGCGTTCACAGACTATGGTGTCAAAACAGAAGCAAACGATAGAAAAAGTAATTAGAGAAGAACCAATGTTTCCGAGATCCGGATTATTTTACTGTCGCGCTGTGTTTTGAATTCAGGCAGCTGTGTGTATGTAAAGGTCAATCCCTGTTCTGCCCAACACACCTGTCCCACCCTGTTAGGAGTTATTGAGTTTTATCAGGTGTGTTAGATGTGCAAAGTGTGCGGTTGCCATGAATGGAAACTTTAGCTATAGCTCCATAATAAACAGTAAATTCAATAAATAGGTGCAAATGCAAGCGATAGATTCAAAACAGGAACATTTTGTAACTTATTATTGGTCATATTTCCAGCAATCACGTGAGGGATTCAATAGTATCAACATCAAAAGCCAAGCACATTCAAGCCAAGATGAAGATAGGGGTTTAATTTTTTCTTTTGAAATGAGAGGTCTCCTTCTGTATTATTGACAAATAAGTCATTCCAGCAATGGTTGATGCAACACTGCATGGACAAACTTGCATATTCTTCCTATTACATAATGTAGTTGTGCTGTGACCTCGAAAAGTGGGAGGCAGTTTAACCCGTCAGATGGCGAGGTCATGGTATCAAGTGCTTTAACAAGGCTATAGGATGATAGACACCAAATGATGGATGCCGATATAATCGGCATTACAACCAAATCTATGGGCTTTAAAGCACAATGTGCATATGGGCCAGAAGTACAGCCTGTCCTGTAATGTCTGTTCAGAGGGGGAATTGGTTGTCTTCTTAAAGATCATTTGTCTTTTGAGTGTGTGTGCGCGCGCGCGCAAGTGAGGCTGTAAGCAGATGCGAGAAACAAATCTGTATAATACTACTACATATAATGGAATTGTACTCTTTCCTGATATAAGCACGGTTGATTTGATTGAAGAGAAGGTAGTACAGTGCTCAACTCAATCATCTATTACTGAAATAGTACTTAAAGATCCTTTTAAATGCTTAAGGCATATTTATTAGATATTTATGACTGTTGGAACTATCTGTGCCCCAAAACCAAACATGTATTTATATGTATAAATGATATGTTTAAGTGAAAATATCTTTGAATATTCATGATATATCGCAGGCCCTGCAAGTCATTTTGGTGCAATAGCAGAATAAACCAGGTATTTGAGTAATTTTACTGTTGGCCAGCAATGCCCCCTTCTGGTTTTCAGAAATAACTGCTATTGGACTCACCGGCTGCTTCTGCATCTGTAAATTAAGGAGCATCAGGGCCAGCGTTGCGTTGAACTGATTCAAGACACTGGGCATGTACATGTGAATTAGAATGTTCACACGTCAAACACAGTTAGGGATCTTATGTACATTTTGAGACTTGTTTGTGCAGCCTGTGTGATGATTGCATTTTTGGGTGATTATCTTAGTGAGCAATCACATTTAGATGGCAAAGGAGAATGAGAAAAAAGAGAACACAGAGACAGAATGATCACTTTGGGATTTTTAATTGTTAAAAATGAAACGGATGTGCCTTATGACTGTTTTTTTAGTCCTGCACAGTTAGACCCCTGCACTAGTAGAGAACTCATGCAGATGTAGAGGAGCAGTGTGCGTCTAGACATTGTTAGGAGTCATTCATTCATGGTTTGAACAGTGCACTTTGCTATTCATGGCAAACCTATAATATTAAAGCTTCAATACGCAACCAAAAGCCAATATAAAGAATGCTTATTATTCTACTATATATGAACAAATATTGCATAGGGTAAAAGCCATGCTGTATAGTATGCATTCGTAAAAAGCCGAGTCATAGATAGATAAGGTTTAGAATTAGAAAATGACATTTCCAGATACATCTGAACACTTAGTGTCTCAGAATAAATAACATTCAGATAACTACGGACCTCCCGTTACATGATACATACAGAAAGCAAAAAAACAATATCTATGTACAAATGAAACATAGCAGGACATTGAAAAGCCCTTATCTTTTATTGAAGCCTAGAACATGAATAAATAAATGTATTTTCAAAAAGCCACCTCACCAAATGGTATGCAGTGAAATGAAAAACTGTACAAAAAACCTGTCATAACAGAAACATGGTGGTAGATTTGCTTACACTGCAAAGTTGTTTGAAATATAAATATTATCTCCATGAATTCACTCTTAAATACACAAACCAATATCCCATATCTGTATCAAACAGCAGGTTACTATCTTGCATGCACTACAAGTCTTTATTTGTTGACATGAAAAAGAAAAATCATATGAAGAAAATATAAATATAAAGCAACACAGTCATGCAATAAAATGTTCACACCATTAGTAATCATGTTTCATTCTCAGCAGATATCCTCTTCACGTCAAATTCATAAGGCATGCCTTGAGTGGTCGTATGCATTTTGTCTCACCGAAACATCTTTCTTAGTCCTGATATGCTTCCCTAAACCATTCATGTTACGTTCATATGGTCATGATATGAATATCTTCATCTAGTAGAAAACAGAAACATGAACAGTAGGGTAACAGGATATTCACTAATTACAGCAGCTACTAATATCAAAGCTACTAATTTATTATGTTTATTAATAAAGTATCTTGATTTAACCAGTCATGATTAATACTTACTTTCTAGTGGACAGTTCAGTTTGTATTCCTTTGACGTAGGTTTTTGTCTTTGTGGTTGTTAGTTGAATTAGTTTTCCTGGGAGATGAACACATGAGATCATTCAACAGGTCAAACATAACCACACAGCTATTTTTAGGAGTGCCTTATGGATCATTAAGATGTAAATGGCCTTGACTGAGAGTGTCTTGAGAAGAACTCTGAAGGGTATTGGTATTGACAAACAGGCTCACTCCATGTAAAACAACAACAGTGTTGGATTTCTATACATGAATGACAAACTACACATTGAGCAAAAAACACCATCTTTGTTCTGTCTTTACACAGTGTCAACATACATTATGGCCTGAACATTGAGATCATCACTTTACGTGGTGTTTCTCAAGCAAAGTAATCAAGAAAGAGAGAGAATGTGCATTTGGATTTAATAAAATGTATGGTTTCGCTTGGAATTACACAAAGTAAAGGTCTCTACAGCACATCATGCCTGTCTCACTCAATTACCTGCTACTCCACATTTTTTGTAAACTATGACTCAATATGACACATTAATTGGACACAGCTGACAGGGAAGTATGTGTTTAGATGGATCAGGTGTGTTAGATTTGTGCTAGTTCAAGGTACATCTACAGCAGTAAGAAAACTGACCGTCTTAAAGAAACAGCTTTTGTATAGAACTACAACCACAGTGATATAGATGCTAAAAAACACTAGAACTCAATACACACCAAATGGTCTCTCAAAAACCCATTCAGACCTTCAGCGGCATGTTTTAAGAGATATTTAAATTGCATATATATTTTTAAACCATACATGACTACAACATGTTTCAGGAACAATTTTTACCCCAGTGCCATCAGACTGTTCAATGCTCAGTAACTGTAGTCCTCTCTGCTCTGCTGCACAATACATCTGT
>JBBPDH010000124.1:10127716-10141133 GCA_037974565.1 Clupeocharax schoutedeni
TATGTTCTATCTGTGAAGAGGGCGTTCAAGTAAGAATTTCTTTGTGCTCTGTACACTGTACTTGTACAAATGACAATAAACTTCAACTCAACTATATCTCCAATAAGTGGGAATCTGTATAAATTTGATTTTTCACCAAACTGTTTCATTTTACACAGTCAGAACCCTAAAGGTAATCAGTAGCGAGAGAGTCTAGCTGATACTTACATTGGGCCAGCTGGTTCATCATCTTGAGCAGGTTAGGAAGTAAAATATTGAGCAAGTTAGTTAAGCACATTCAGCAACCTCAACTAATCTTACTTCCAAACCTATTACACTCTGAAAACACACAAGACGTCGGATACATTCTGATGCAGTGAATACTACCATGCATAATGCCAATGCATGTTTGTACATTATGATTCAACAGTGGGCTTTTAGTAACACCAAAATGTCACATTCCTATTAAAGGACATTAAAAAATGCTGTTATTTTATAATCATTCAAATGACGCTTAAGAAATGAAAGCAATGACAGTGAAACTGTGTCATTCACAACACTTGTTTTTTTGATTCCCTGCACACTATGAAACTTAACTCTAATCAGAATATCCTAACTCTGACAGAAATGTCATGCTCATGAATATTAAAGAAAAATCCAAATGCAAACAGACACACAAAAAGAGCAAATCTCCATGAGATCTGTTTAAACTCAAACTGCTAAATAAGAGCAATGTATTGTATTTGAGCCAAAGAAAAAACATGAATTCAAAACAAACCAGAAAGAGATACAGAGCATATAGCGCAGATCATCATTATGGGTGACTGTAGTGGGTAATGTTTAGATGGACAGCAAATTCAGACTTAAGGATCATGCAGGTTCTCTCACTTACCACCCAGTTTTTAAGGTTATGCAAATCAGGGAGAGAGAGGTGAGTTATAGAATCAAAACTGTAAAAATAACTTAAACCAACATCTGAAATGAATTCAAGAGCTACGCCGTCAATTTACAATTCATTGTTTCATGAGAAAGGAGATCTTGACCACCAGATGGCACTGTTCAACAGTGTATAGATTTACCAAACTTATTACCATATTCCATTAGTCACAAAATAGGAACATTTTATGCAGTGAAATTTAGAACATTTCCATACAGGACCGTAGCCAAAGGAGAGGAAAACTCCCTAAAAATCGAGACAAGTTTGGCATTTACTGTATCACAGGAGTAAGGAGTGCTACATGGCCTTCAGTATGCCAAGTTTTGACAAGAGCTGGGGGTGTTTCAGAATGCAGGGTTAGTGAAAACTCAACTACAACTCACAGTGAAATAACTGAGTTTTCACTAACCCTGCTTTCTGAAACCCCCTCCTGGGAGGTATTCCAGAAAGCAGGTTATGCTACATAACCGGGTAAGTTCAAGGGTAATCTAGTGTAGAACTTACCCGGTTATGTAGCATAACCTGCTTTCTGGAATACCCCCCTGGTCTTTGCTTCCAGCACAGTAAAGGTGAGAAGCCTTAAGACTAGACCTCAATAGACATTAATAATTGAATCTTCACAGGCTACACACACACACTAAGGAGTCATATTTCTCCTGAATATCATATTAGGGCCAGATGACCGACCTCACATGGGTCGACTGGACGGTGTGTGTGTGTGTGCACGTTTGGGCTGGACTTCCTCAGACTGAATTAAGTGAGAGACAGAGTCAGTATCAGATAACAGTCAAATTGTTCCAAAGAGCTTGCTCTGAGAGGCTGTGGGGGAAAAACAATGGTGTTATATAGTGACCATCACACATTTGTGAAATCTATCTCAAGAAAGGCACTTAATTATTTAAATGTCTACCAGCAGTTACCAACAGAAAGAGATATTACTACTATCTAATATTAGAGATATCTACTAGTACTTTTATGGTTATATTTCAAATTAAATGAAACTTAACTTACCTTTACTTTTCCCTAACTTCAACTCTACTCTAAACGAAAGACACACAAAAAACGGTCAACTGCCTAATGACCGTGTGCCAGCCTTCAAATGTTAACTCACCGTCAGGTACCTCATCAGGCTTCTTGCGTTTCTCGTAGACAACAATGATGAGGACCAAAACTAAGATTTCAGCTAAGACCCCGAGCAACGGCCAGAGAGGGGCCAGGTGGCTCCGTACACGCAGCACTGAGGTCATGGTAGCGTTTCCAACACTGTTGTAGGCGTGGCACTCGTATTCTCCAGGGTCAGAGCCGATGTCCAGATTGATGATGGACAGCTCTGTATAGTTGTCCTTGTTGCTGATGAAAAAACGGCCAGAGGAGTTGTCAATGTCCTGTAAGGAATATAACTGTGAGAGGAAACCCATTGCTGAATTAGGACTAAACAGAATCATTTTTCTCCTCATCAGCTCACCCCCAGGTTTTCAGAAGGATTTAGGTCAGCAGCCTGGGATAGCAACTTCAAACGCTTGTTTGTGGTCACTGAACCACTTTTATGCCCATTTGGGCATATGTGTTGGATCACTGTCCACATAAAGAATCCAACGGTCTCTGCTTTTACTTTTTAAGAGGTGGCCAGATTTCCATTTAAAATCTTCTGGTACTTCATATAAAGAGTCTTTGGAAAAAACCCTCCCAGAGCCTCCACTACGATTAATGGTGTATATAAAGTTTATTCTGCAAAACTATCCTTCTTTTTATGCCAAACCCAACTTGGGCTTGTTATTAAATGGTTTAATTTAGTCTCCTCTGACCACAAACCCTGGTCCCAACAAAAGCTCAAAAGTGTGTAGTGAACTTGTTTACATTATCTTTGAGTTTGGAAGTTTATCGGTAACAATATATTGCCAATATAATCTTTATCTTTTGCAAATGTCGGACCACAAATTACCAAAACAATTTTACCTCTAACCACGCTCCTTACTACATGTGCGGATAAAATAAACATAGGTCCATTTCCAGACAGGACCACAGCAGCTCTGGTTGTTTTGAATATTGCCCACATGATGAATACGAGCACTTTTAAGCATGTGTGTACTTTTTATAGCCTTTTATAGACATTTTTATAGCCTTTTTATAGTCATCAAAGTCAACACTTAAGAGCTGCTGAGCACTCATATACACTGAGCACACAGAACACAAACAGGAACATAATTCCAATACATTTCGTTTGTAGAATTGAGCTGACTGTATGGAATGGATTCGCACAATAAAACTGAGTCCATGATGTTCTTACTATTCTTACTATTTCAGCAAATAGTTGCATCAAAAAGTCAAGCGATAATGTTAGCTTTCAATTTCAGTAAAACCTCAGGAAAAGAACCGAAACATACGAAGGAGGCACTGTTGTCTAGTTTGCGCCAGGTCCAGATAGGGTGAGGGTAGCCCATGGACTTGCAGTAGAGGACAGCGCGTTCTCCCTCATTCTTATTCTCACTGCGCTTGTGTCCAACGATGTCTGGAGCAGCTGAAGGAGAAAACGGAAAGGACATAAAGACATTGACGGCAGCAAAACAACTCCTATTTCAGGAACCGATAACACATCTTTTTTTCTTCCAGCTTTTTAATGTAGCAAACAAACTAAGTTATTTTATATTGCATTATGAACAAACTACATAAAATGTGAAGCTTTAAAACACTCAGTGTGGCTCAGCGTGAATCATGTGTCATTTTTTAGTGCTATTTTGACAATTTATGTAATAATTAACCTCTCAATGGAAAATATTTCATTTCTAGGCACTTGAAAGCTTACAGGAAAAACGAGGCAATCAAGTCCCAAAGCTCTTTACCTCTGAGATGGGAAATGCTGTTCTCATGAAATAATAGAACAAAGCATTAAAAGCTTAGGAGACCCATTACTAATCAGACTCTAGATTGGTGTTGCAGCTCAAGGCATTCAGCAGAACACAGTGACCCATCAAAAATGATGAGTGCAGATTGTGGATTGGAATCTAATCTAACAGGTAGCTTTCTTTAATTCATACAACCGAACAAAAAATGCCAGCACATAGTCTGGTAAATGTATGTACTCTTTTGTTTCACATTGTTTAATCTAAAAACTATGGCTAATCACTAAGGGCCATAACGTATAACAATTTCTGATTGGGAATAATTTTATCGTAAAAAGTACCATTAAGTGACCATTTTATGGAGGTATTTTACCGAAACCTTTTCTTTTATTTAGCAAATAAAATGTACTAATTATCGAACATTCCTAATGTCATATATTGAGAGGCACGGTGAGAAAGAGGGAGGGTGAGGGATTGGTTGTATGAAGTTTAATCCCCAACCCCTCAGATAGGCAACCATCTGGTACTGCAGATCTCAGTTTGAGCAGAAGGAAAATAGAGCCAGTTGAGCAGGTTCTGCTAAAACACAACACCCTTCATGCTCTACCTCTCTTTTTCCAACTGCCTCCTCAAAAATTGGAAGTCTTTCATTTAGGGACACATAATACACTGTATAATGTGCAGTTGTGCTTGCTACACTTTTTACTATACGTCATTCTTCTGCCTTTTGGTACATTTGACCAATGCATTGTATTTATGTAAACTTCAACGACTTAAATTTACATTGCAAATGGTAGGGGATCCAGCAAATAAGGCCTTTCAGCCAAACTAAGCATGCGGTCACACTGATACCGAGTGTCATGCCGTCATGCCCTTTCTCAGATTCCAAGTTTCACATTGCTGAGTCAGTATGGGCTGCAGAGTGCAGCAAAACGCAGCCTAGCACCTCAAATACAGCTTCAAACACACTGTCGAGAGAGGGGGACAGAGACAGATTGAATATAAAAGGCCCTGCACACCTGCAGTCTCGCTTTGTCCTCCATTTTATCGCTTGATTTCATGACACTTTCATAGAGCAATATATAATTTCTACCAGAATATGATAACACTGAAACACAGCACCGATTTCCATTTTCAGCTTTACATGATTACATTCAGTTCTATACATTTCTCTTTGTCCCTAATGTCAATTAAATTTTTTTACAATACACATGCACATATTTTTATTTCTATTGTATCCTATTTTTAGATTTCTAGATTGTAAAGAGTACATTTGTATTTTTATTCTACTTTATTCTATTGCTTCACATTTTTGATGCTCTTTGTTTCTGTCCACTTCCTGCCATGCCAATGCCCATTTCTAACTAGTGGGACTAATAAAGGTTTATCTCATCTTAATTAGGTTTCATTTATTTTGCACCCTTATTGTCTTCAGGACCTGCCAGTTAATGGTACCCTATGTCACCTGTTTGGTGCTTCAGATTGTTTGGAAACAACTGCTAAAAAGCATAAAATATATCGGGGCTGGGATCACTTGGTAAGTTCTCTAAAAGGTTTTCTAAAACTCTAGTCCTAGTTTTAATTTTAGTTAGGTCCACCACATAGTAAGGTTTACTTTTTAAGGTTAATTATACAAATATTTTGATATTGCAAAATCTTTTCACTCCGATTAAAACTTTTCACTATAATTTAATGCATCGAAACCAAATTAATGCAACACATTTCTCCAACATAAACTGTAGCTGAGGCTCGGCGGCAACGCTTCCGTGTGTGGTCAAGCTTCAGCACTGATTCAGCTCTGAACTACAAGCATTAATATGAACAAACAACTAGAGAAAACATAAGTTCTGATGTGAAAGACAATATGTAGCTAATGTGCATTATTTTAATTCAGTGAATCTATGATCCATATAAAACAATGTGTGAAGGATTGGAAAACATTATAGATTAAAAGAGCATAAAAAACAACATTTATAGCTGTATATAAGAGATAAAAGATAAAGAGCCTTACATTTCACGTCAATTGTGGCATTGGCTTGAGGTGAATTTTCAAATGTAAAGACACACATGTACTCTCCCGCATCCTCTGACCTTGGTTTAGTGATCCTGGAGGGTAGGGTGGAGAAAATTGATTAAGGATGCCATCACTTGTCCTTCACTGTCATCCGAAGTTGAGGCACAGACAGGGGTGTGTGATGTTGCTTAGCAACTCCATACTACGCAATCTTCATGAACCCAAATGCTTCCACCTGCACACCATTATTAGTGCTCAGATGTATACACAAACTATTAATTTCAATAAAATTCCACTTGACCATGGTTTCCGATGTGCCCACAGCAGACCGTTTTTGACTTTTATAGAGTGGATATGCACAGCACAACTCTACAAGTGGTCCTCAAATTGGTCCGCAGGGACCCCAAGATGTTCCACATTTTAACCCTGACTTCTATTTGCTTTTACTTTGTTTATTTCTCAGATTTATAGGTCAGATGATCAACGGTAGGGTTAATCATAATAGTCGTAAATGTTCAGTCTGTATTTAAGTTTAGAGTTAAATTTCAGACCTGGTTGAAGTTCTAGTACACACATGCCTTGGGTAAACATTAGCATGTGAGCATTAACATACAAACACAAGGCATATAACCACGCACTACTTATTTTTGCCATAATAAAAGTACAACCAATCAAGACATGACTATCAAATTGAACCAAGGATACAGATCATTTAGCTTCACTTACACTTGTCACAGATTACAGATAGTTTTACAGTTTGGGACGACCTGCACCTGAGGAAGGGTTGGTTTGTTATAGAAAGCAAATGTGACTCCTGTATTTACCCAACGGATATTCAAGGAAGGTCACCTTTGACATTCACCTCATGTAAAATCATTTGTGTTGTGGTATTGTTTCACTAAGTGACAGCTTTGGCCATTTTCTGGAGAGATACATTTTCATCCTCAACTGTAAAATTCCCTTAATGTTTTATTTTGTCCTCGGGTCTGTTCTCTAAATAGAAAGAAAGATCTGATCTGTTATCAGAGTCATATGCTTTGATTATTTATCATAGAAGTGTAGTAAATGTAAAATCTGATTCTGCTGTGAATGCTGTGAACGTCAGAAGAGTCTTCTTAACAAAGGCTGACACAAAAACACTAAAGGCTATTCACTGCTCTGGGGCTTTCATTATTGGTTTGGCCCAGACCAATGTTTTTCCAGCCCTAGCGTGATCTCTAAGGCACAGATCACTAGGACAGGTTAGCAGAACGTGTGACTGTGTGTATCTGGTCAGTCAGATTAAATTAGGAGTCAGGCCAAAAGATTAGCAACGTGGTGAGGAACTAAAGGAGGCCATTGACTCAACTCCTACCAAGGGGCATTAACTGATACTTAGAAAGGCAAGGTCTTCTCAAATCTGAACAGTCAAAAACAGCGCATTATAAAATGCATGGGCCATATCTTTGTTTGTTTTTTGAAGGTTTTGTTTATTATTTATGGTTGAAATCTATGCAACAACTTTATTCATTCAGGAATTCATTCAGAAAATATACAGTCAAAGGTAATCACTCTAAAAACATTAGACGTCTTAAGTGTATAAAATAACAGCTTCCAGCTCCTACCTGAATTCAGTATTCCTTTGATCAGTCCGTGTATTTGAGAGCTCCTCTCCATTCTTCATCCAGTAGCTTTCATGTAGGGTGTACTGGCTGGAAGTCAGGTTACAATGCAATGTGACTAGTGGGAGATTGGTGTCCGTGGGTAGGATGATGTGATCTGACGAATTGATTGATGGCTCTGAAAACACAAACACTCAATTAATTCAAGGCAAGAGTCCACACTGCACCACTTCAGCAGCTGATGAGTATATGTGGGTATTGAGAAAACATGTAAGAACTGACAAGTTAGTTAATCAATTAAGCAGTGGCAGTTATTTATGAAATGTGATTGTGTTTTACACCAATGGTGTAAAATGATTGGCACCCATGGCAAAAGCAATCAAAGGCAAATCTTGCACTGAGACAAGAGAAATCCACCCTTTCAGTACTAGAGTAATTTAGATAATAATAATAATAATAATTAATTAATAAATAATTAAAAAAAAACATCCCCCCTATATATCCCAATTATTTATACACCTACACAAGTCCTGTTCCCAAGCTGACTGCACTGAAGCCTCTCTCTCTGGAGATTGTTGGAGAACACGTAAAGGACCCTAAATCATTTGTTCCCACAAAATCTCTATAGATCCTCTCTAGATCTTTGTGAGATCTCTTTCATATGCTATCTGAAGGGGGTTTAGGGGTGTGGTGGCCATTCATTTGATGTAAACTCATTTGATATTTAAATCCATGATACTTCTTACGACAAACTCACCTCTGAAATTTGTTTTTTTAAGTCCAATCCGACTCATCTGAACATAAAACCAAGTTCCAAGAATATTCAGTGAACTGCAGGCACTTATGTTTGTGGTTTGTTCAAATGAAGATTTGAAGCACTGGTGACCAAGATGTAACCATCCCACTGTCTAAAAGAGCGATCCTCTCTAATCATCCACTTCACTGAGCATAAGGGCAAAAACCACTTCCGTCTTCTCTCACAACCCCAGCGGCTCTAATTTCATAATATCTTAAAGTACTAGAAGACTGAAGATGACCAGATCACTTAATGTATTACGATTATGTTTGTCAATGTTGTGTTTATTTCTCTCATTTCAGTGCAAAAAAAAAACAGAACCATTACTTCCTTTGTCGTTTTAAAACAGTTCATCAGAAAAGAGGGCAGATGTGTGCATTTGTATCTAGAGTGATTTTAAAAAGCAGAACAGATACCTCAAAGCTAGATATCCCAACATCAATGTGTTTATGTTACACAAGGTCACGCCTTTCTCGCTGAATTCAGTTGTGGTTAACAGGATATGAAAGGCTACCAGCACTGCAGTGGTCCTACAATGACACATCAATGCAACTATAACGGTTCTGAATGTTTTTTTCAGGGCAAATAAAGATACATTTCTGATCAAGTATGATTGAAACTAGGCCAATAGCATGACTGAATGATGAATGGAGACTCCATTCCACATCTGTCTTTCATCTCAATTAGTCAAACTAGCTTAATATTCACTTTGAATTAGCATGTAGCCTACTAGCAGCAACACTGAAATGTAGCTATGACGTTGCCTATTTTCATTTTGCTTACTAGAATTTTACATTTTGGTCAAGTGAAATCTTGTCTTCTGATGATCTGTGTATATTTGTCCTGAAATTATATCATTATAGTAGAGTGTTAAAGATTTTCGGCATTGTCACGGTTCGGTCAGCCAATAACATTTATGTTTTGTTTCTACATGAAAAGAACCAGCTCTAAAAATGAAGCCTGTCTAAAATTATGACATATTTTGTACTGTATTCATAGGTATAACAACACTCATCAACCACATTAAAACCACCAGTCAAATGTTGCGTAGCTCATACATATATACATACGTGTGTGTGTGTGTGTGTAAAATTTCACAGGGGTTATGCAAACTTGGATTTACTAATTGTAATTCAATATAAAAGTGAGCTACAGCATCACTACAGAACTGCTTTGAGACCAGTGTAGGATTCTACTACATACTCTCTATAAGGATCTAAATGTAACAGGATAGGTCACAGATACCATTCTGGGTTTTGAATGTTCCAGTCACAAGTCGAGTGGGATACAAGTGGTCTACGATTCAGTTTATAAGGGATATATCTAGATATTTTCCTCACAGAGAAGAGGACACAAGGGCTGGACTGGGGTCAAGAACTATGCTCAGGGATTTTCAAGTCAGGGGCATATGACTTGTGCTACTACTGGAAGCACTTCTACACTTAATGGACTCACTCTGCAACACGGTAACTGTTGCCTGGGCTCGTATCCAGGTAGTTGATGGATTCTGATGGAGATCATTGCGCTGCGGGTGGTTACTGGCTCTGCATTCATAAATCCCAGAATCTTCCGTGGTGACATGCATGATAGCCAGCACGCTTATGCCATTGGATCCATACGCTGTGTTGATGGAGACGCGTCGCTCACGTGCACCATCCCACAGCTGGAAGAAGCCGTCAGCCTTGTTTACCTCGGCATACCACCACTGGACTTCAGGGGTGGGGCTTCCAACAACGTCACAGTACAGCTCAAACGTGTCACCCGTTAATTTAGTCTCAGACAGAGGAGACTTTACAAAGCCCGCTGAGGAGGGGCAGGGTGGGATGTGGGAGGAGGTGTAAGGAGATTTAGGAAACGGCCAAAAGATGATACAAAGAAAAGGAAATGGGAGGGGAAAAGGAAATAAAAAGAGGGGAAAGTAATACAAGATTAAAAGCAAAAACTGAAATCAACCGTCAATAAATAAATAAGAAATAATTTAACTCAAATATACAGAGAAATGAAAACACAAACAGGAGAAAAGAGTGTGCTTAAAATTCAAGTCTGCAAATGAAGCACAATGACCTTGAACGATGCTTCTGTTCCCAGAATGCTTTGATGTTGCACATTTCATTGAGATATCTCACTATTCTTGTGTGGGTGTGCTCCAAAAGGCAAACTCTGTTTCCATAGAAGCGTGCTACAGCAACCGAGCAGGTACGTACGCATGTCATTGGGGGAGGGATGGGAGCCACACAGTCACCACACACATCTGCCACCCCCACATTAACTATGCTGAATACACCATAGTGAGACTGAGAACTGCACCAAGCCCTAGCATGCAATTCACTAACATGTTATAAAACAAGAATGTCTTTTTAATTTGAATTACAGGAGCAAAGTCGTCTGCATCCATGCATTAGTGAAGAGAAACCAGGAAGATGATTTGCGTGCACTGAGGGACTGTTGTTGACGTTTCCCTGCATATTCTCAGAGGACATGTATACTGTGGCTTTGAAGTGTAATCAAGGCAGCAGTTCAACTAAACTGTTAGAAATACCTTTTCCTCAGCACAGGTTTAAAACCTATTTCGGCATCATGCAAAACATTGCACCCGGTCAAGCTTTCTGTTCATTTTTGTAGGTTTTCGTCTTGATACTTAGTAGAACAAACCGTATCATCAGCCTGTGATTATTACAGCACACAGACGTCTTTGAATAAGTATTTTTAACAACATCCAAAGAACACACACAGAATTAAACATTACAGCGACCCATGTCTTTGATGCCATGGTGCCAGACGATGTAATATAACTTTTCCCAATTATATCCTGACATTATTTCAGTCATAAAGTATATTGCCAAAGCAGGCACAAATATTATTCAACTGGTAATTTATGACAAGTCAAATAACCAATGATTGTAAGAACTATAACCAGAGGCTGCATATTTAGTACAGGTTAACCAGCACGGTCAAATTACTTAAATATTACCACAAGTTATTGAGGACATCTGACACAAATAGTGGCAAAGCTGTTCTTTAAATGTCTGGCTTTAAACTTGTCTAATAATGTAATGCCTACCCTTCCATTTTAAATACTGATGGGAAATTCAACACTAAATGAAGATCTTGCAATACGTAATAGGAATCAGAGGACATACGACGATCCCCTCTGTGTATGACCTCTACATCGACATTAATTAGGAAGTTAATTAACTAAATCATCTTTGGGAAATGACTAAAAAAGTGATTAGTCTGTTTAAAATCTGCTTGAACATTGTATTCGTATTCAGCTGTGAAATAACGCTACACTCTTAAAAGTGAAGGGGCCAAAATGCTGGAATGATTACAGAAAAGATTAACTTTTAGATGATTAAAGAACCTTTTGATGGCTGTTACTTTGAAGAACCAATAGCACACATGAGAAACACAAGCCTGAAAGTCATCTTAAAGCTCAATGAACTCCCACATAACGTAAAGCGTCACTGTTAATTAAAGATGCGTTCCTAAAACCGTACGTCAAACATGAATAATTGAAGAATCCTTATTTAAAGTTGTCGGAACATCTGCATCTAAAGTACTGTATATGTGGGCAGAGTTTACATGCTGTAGTGGGCCTAACGCATACACATCTATGGTGTCAGCCTTAGGCGCAACAGAATGCAGATACCCTGTTGCCTTCAAGGCGAAGAGTCCTGCTCAGATGCAAAAACAGGTCAGTGCATTTGAGCACATTGTGTGTGAGAAGATGCATGAAAGAAATGTAAGGGAAGGTGCTGGGGAATAATTTGTTACAATGTTGCAACATAATGTCACTGAAAAATGTCACTTTCCCCTCCCCCTAATTGAGGTCAGCAGAAAAGCTATTGGAACTGTGCCTCCTCCCTGCCCTAACTTTAAATAAAAATGTTTAACCAAGTCTCAGTACAGATAAGCAAATGATTAATTGATTTTTAATCCATACATAATTTTTTCCCTTCTGTGGTTTACAGAACGTCTTGTAAGTTTTACCAATTAAATGTGTGTGTGTGGGGGGGGGGGGCGGAATATCTTGTTACACAGTGTACAAAATGTAGGCTACTGCAAGGCTTTAACACTCGCACGGCCATGTTCTCCTGGGTGCTAGTGTAGGCTTTGTACTGATCTGAGAACAGCCTATTGGATTTCTTTTCTGTTTAAGGCGAGGATTGGATTAGGTGGAGCTGCTCCCAGATCTGTGAACCAGAGTACATTCCTTAGGTTCAGCTCAGATACGAGATCCTCATAGCATTTATTCATTCATTCATCCATTCATTCATTCATTCATTCATCCTAGCACTGAGAACGTGTTTCATGACCCGTGGCGTGATGTTCTAGTCTGCTCAACTACTAGGAAATGAGTAGGACCACCAGGAGGACGGCAGCGCCATGCATTCCACTGCTGCATCGCCTCTATAAATAGAAGCATGCAGCAGAATGAAGTGGGGCTATTTTGGGTGCTGCGGAGGACCGGTGAACACGCGGTTATCTGAGCCTGGCATCGTTTTCTCAAACTTCAGAGGGGGTTAATACGGTAATGTAGACGGATGGCACAGCAGGGGGCTTCGTCTGAAGCCCATATGTGAACACGGCGGCAGAATCTCCTTAAGGGCTTGTTCTCATCTTAACATAACAGTGTTTAGTGCCTTACTGGTCTGACGATTGAGCCTAATCACTGCTGCCCGGGGGCAGTTTTAACAAAACACACAAAAGGGTGAACGTGGCAGTTAAATGTATTGTATCGGCTTACTGTAGCAGGTATATCTTAGCCCGGGTTTTAAACGAGAGCCCAAATCAGAGCCGAGGAGACCGGAAGAAGCGCCTCTTACCGTTCTGAGCAGACACCGAATGCAGCACCAGCACTCCCAGGAGCACCAGCACTGGGTTTCCAGGACTCGACATCTTCCCTCTCCGTCGTCAGGTAACGCCGGGCTGCCTAGCTCTCAACAGGAGAACACTGAAGACGGAGGAGCTGGGAGGAACTGGTCGCCTGTCTGGAGCCTGGAGCAGGTCTCGAGAACCGGAGCTGATAACGCGCGCGGAGCAGGATCAGCTGACCACACACACACACACACACACTTACGTACACTCACACACACAGTCTCTCTCTCTCTCTCTCTCACACACACACACACGCTCTGTGTAAACGACAGGGGCAGAGTGGTGGAGGCGATGGAACCGATCTTCCACCAAATCCCGCGATAGTTTCTCCAATTAGAGGAGAATCCGTTTACCTGGTGAAAATAAACACAG
>JBBPDH010000124.1:10185716-10213829 GCA_037974565.1 Clupeocharax schoutedeni
ACCCAGTTCACCTCGCCAGTTAATTTTCAGGTTTAGTGAATGTGTTTAAGGGGGAGAACAATCAAACTGTGCTGGCCTGCCAGGAACAGAGCTTGTTTGACACTCCTGCTTCAGTGAGTGAAATTATAGGTTAAATAGGGGATTATTGCTTTTTAAACATTGTCAGTTTGAATGATGCCTCAGTGGGATGGAGATGTCAAGTATGCCCCCTGAGCCTTCACAAAGGTGGCATAATACCAACCTCCCTTCATTATAATGACAACATAGAGTGAATGTTTTCATTATCATCAGGGGTCAGAAAGCTTAAATTAACATGATTAATATCCCATCCAGTTATTTTGAATTGGACATATTTGAAATCTGTTTCCCTTGTGTTTTCCTATTCCAGTGATTGAAAAGGAACACATTGCTATTGTCTCTTTTGTTTCCTCTGTCAGCCCATATGTTCAATGAATTAAAGATTCTGAGATGTCTCGCATCACTCTGGTTAGGAATGGTGGGGGCTGTCTTTGACTGACAGAAAAGTGACAGAGCGTTGAAACAAAGAAATGTGTGACTGCTCCAGACACGAAAGCATCACACAAAAAACCAACAGAATTCCTGATGTGAGATCCCAGACACCTCAGACGGTCCCAGTGGGTCAGAAGGTTGGAATGGTTGTAGTTTTTAACATTTTTGTTGACGCACTGCAAAAATTTATTTCCACAGCATCACCCTTTTAACAAGCCATATTTCCTTTATGTGGTTGTAACATCTTGTAACATTAAAGCTTTAGTGTGTGTAATGTGTCTTCATCCTAAAAACAGCATATCTTTAAAATAAAATTAGTTAATGATTTCCACTATAATTTATTCCTAAATTAGAGTGTCAGTATTGTTCAAACTATAGTACTACAGTGCTACAATACATTTACAATGAGCGTTTTTTGGTAGTAGCACTGGTAACTCATGCTGATGTAATTCATGGGAACACCAGGAATCCTAGCAGGGTGGGGAAAATCGTGACTTTTCCACAGTATAATTACCCTCTGCTTTCCAGTGTGGTCCTGCTTGATTGGTATCTTGCCCATTTATTGTTAATACTTTTTCTGTGAAGATGTCCAGCCTCTCCACATATGTCCTCTCCACAGAATACTTTCAATTTAAACATATTTAAACATTACAGTCATCTGTTTTATAAAGTCCAAACCTCTATTATGAGCTCCTGACCTTTCATGTACTCATATTCAGTTACTCAGAAACTTCTTCAATGACATTTAACCTCTAAAAGCCCACACTTCAGCTCTTTTCCTCTGACTACAAAATGTTCATATTTGTTTCATAGTAGTAACCAAATTATCATCAGCAGTTAGAAGTAAATAGTATGTCTTAAAATCTGTAACATTATACCAAGCCAAGGATCTCATTTTCAGCCACATTCCCTTTGCCTTCAGCCTCTTTTCTTCTCCCCCTTACTCTTTAAACATGTTCCAGATATCTGTAAAACTACGTTCCGATGTGTCTATATAGTTTGATGTGTGTAAGAATTACCATGTAATCACCTTAACGTAACTGCTCTTGATCTTAACGGTGAACACCCAAAATTTCTCTTTGTGGTTACTTGTGAGTACATACTGAGTATATTCAGTTGTTGGTGCAAGCTGTTACCAACACAGTTTTTTCCCTTATTTCTGTTTCTCTCTTACTCTAGGCCTCCCTATTTCTCCTCTCTCTTGGCAAAAATGTGTGAGAGACAATGAGGAGAATGCCATTATTCCCTGGAGTGAGGTAAAAGAGCAGGTCTCCGAGTATTGCAGTGATTTCAAGGGTGGGTGGGTTTTCTCTTCTGGATCCAGATGAAGGAGGGCCCTCTATGACCTAGATTCCACAGTCTCCCAGTCACAACACTGCAGCCTCACGTGATCGGGGTCCTCAGTCAAAACAATAACATGAAGAGCGCAGACTGAGGCTGAGGTGCAGGGGTTGGGGTTGAGGCTGAGGCTGCTAGTCTCCGGGATGTTTGCATGTAAAGGATTGGCTTTGATCTTTAATGCTTCACAGGTGCTGATGGAAGAAGAGTGCTGATAAGCACAACACTCTTTACATGGCAACCACACAAACACAACTGTTCTCAATTTTAAGAATACATAAAGAGGCCATGAACAAAAAGCCTGCGGGAGTGTGGGCGTGTTTCCTCACCATGAAACAGCATTTTTTTCCCCATGGCAAAGCATGAGTCAGCATCACGGGCTTAAAGCTCTCCTCATGTTACTACCTGAAATGTCAGAGGCAGGCAGTCAGACCTAACATGACCCAGCTGGATTTTCCAAAAAAAAAACAAAAACCTG
Organism: Clupeocharax schoutedeni; assembly: GCA_037974565.1. Lineage (NCBI taxonomy): Eukaryota > Metazoa > Chordata > Actinopteri > Characiformes > Alestidae > Clupeocharax > Clupeocharax schoutedeni. The sequence continues at coordinate 10,188,043 of JBBPDH010000124.1, forward strand.
AATGCTATGTAAAGGTATTTAATTTCCTCTTTGGTTAAACAACACATACATTATTTTTAAATTTTTCTTTACAGTGTATATTTATGGTAGAATGTAAATAATGTCTTAATGTATAAAATAAATAGTACTTTAATGTTACCATTTGTTAATTATAAAACGATTACATCATGCAGCTGCATAAAGAGCTTTGCCTGCTCTGCCAGCTACGAAGGCCAAAGGGGGGAAATGCCCCCTTCCATCTATTTTCTCTCTTGATCAAATGATGTGGCTAAATATAATTTTGATAAATTTACTAAATAGTCATGGTCTCATTAATTGTGAAATTGGAACTGGGATATATTTCTTTTTACAAGAAAAAAGTCAGATAGAGTCAGATACATTTCACTGTGTGTTGTACTTGTATGACTGCATGTGACAAATAAAGAATCTTGAAACTTGAAATTTGAGATAGGCCTATATTTAGTTTTGAGTGAGAAATGTAAAATTAGCCTTTATATCTCTTGAAATAAAGAACAAAACCCCATATTGGCACAAATATATTCTTTAGTTCATTTTTCATCATGAAGACACTGTTTATTTGACTTTTCTACATTAAACAGCCAAATGCGTAGCTTCGTACTATCCTAACAATGACTTATTACATATTAGTACCTAAAAACACAAGGTATACATATAAATAATTAAAGTTCAACTCATCATATGAGTTTTTTAGACGTTCTGTTCATCATTCTGTGTGGAGCTAATCCTATAGTGAGCTACACCTAGATGTTGAATGGTCATTGTAGATTTTAATGCACACAAATGTACAGTTACTGTGGACATGAGTTTTTGGGTTCATTAAATGTAATGATTTTTTTAATTTGCAGGGACCTGTTTTTAAATGCAAGTATTAAATGCAAGTATTTTAAAATCAAAATTATCCTGTTCTTTGAAATGTTTGCAGTCAAAAAGAGCAAGTTAGGATATATTTCACTGTGTATTGTACATGTATGACTATGGATGTGATAAATAACGAATCTGGAATATTGAATTTAATTTCATTTTCTGGTGTTCCCTCTTCTATGATGTGAGATTTTTTACTCCTGGCAGTGTGTCATTTGGTGACCATCTCCTTAAAAGTATATAGGCAGATAAAATCCCCTTCCAGTCTAGAGTTTATAACACTCCTTTTAAGTCATTTGCACTGGTGTGTGGTCTTTACACTGCCTGATTTCTGGGCACCAATCCACACAACCTCTTCCTCCCAAATTTGGCTTGATTGTCTTTCTCCTCTTATGCTGTCAAACACTTGTTCACAGATTCTTCAAAATATATATATTCACTTCAAAGAGCTCTGCTCCATGCCATTCATTACCCTCAGGTCCATTTGTAAATGAGGAATTTTAGCAGTGTATTATAGATGTGCCACCTGAGCACTCAAATCCGACCCTCCAGGTCCAGACAGGCCCTTTGATCCACAACACACTGGTCTGAACCACCCACCTGCTGAACGTGCAAAACCTTGAGAGGGCTCTTCATGATTGCTCCAAGGTGTCTCATAAAGATGCAGAAAGAGTGTTGAAGTCATTTGGAAGAATGAGGTAATGTGTCTGGCATGAGATGAAGTGGAAGCATTACTTTGGGGAAGAGGTATAGAAAATGTAAGATATAAAAAATAAGTAGCATATTGTAATTTAGCTGTCATTTGGTGTCAGGTATTCCGATTACATTTAATCCATACATATGTTATTGATTCAAATGTATCTGAAAAGAACAGACTTAATATTATTCTTCAACTGTTAAGCTAATTTACTGTAACACACTTGATTTGGCTCATTAATGGCTCTATCATTTGCTAATGACAAAACTTGTCTGTGTTACAGTAGTAGAATGTGCAGTGCATATTGAGACCAGTGGTGGCTCCTGGTCAATATTCTACGTTAAACAAACCACCCACGCCGTGAAACAAACACAGTACCTGGCCTTAAACCCTGGGCAGCTTGATTTTCTAACCCTAAGTACCTCACTTCCATGTTCTGCTCTTGCAGCCTGTCTCTTCTCCCTCAATCTCCTCACAGTGTTAAGTCACTAAAAAAATGTAAAAAGTATTTTATTGTAAAATATCTTACAAACATGTAATAGCAATGTTTATTTCAACAGTACATAATTAACAATATTTTTAAATCCCTCTTTCTCACCATATAAATTCATTCTACCCTCCTGATCTTCTTGGTGAAGTTGTTAATCACTCTGTCATACCAGCGAGAATTGTTTTACAGGGATTTCTCCAGTGCCTAGGTTGGCTAGGTGGTGGTGAGTATCGTTAGCAAGTAGTCAAGCTAACAAGCTAATGCCCTTCCTTCAATGCCCTTGTAGACTAATGATAATAAATTATAAAATAAAAAGACATACTATTAATAAATACTTGTAAATAATATGTTACCCGTTTTCTTATGTATGAAGCTTCAGTCTCACTCTCAAGATCAGTACATAGAATAGAACAAAGTGAAAACAAAGGTGATGATTGGTCACAGTGTTATGTCAGTCATTTTGAAGTGGAAAATTACCCTATCACAGTAGGCAGTCGCTTATTTCATGGGCGTGACTTATTTACCATTATAGTCCATTGAAACCTCGAAAATGCACGAGCCACCAGGGTCTGAGAAGATTTACATTAAAATGAATGTGACGCTGTGAAACACGTTTCACTGAAATTCTCTGTTTCACAGCTGTTGGGGGTGGCGCTGTTTCATGCTTTTGACCAGAGCCGTAGAACTGTTACGGTATTGAGGAGCTGAAATTAGGAGAGTAACCTTATTTTTATGAGCTTTTTTTGTTTCACATCAAAAAAAATTTGATAGTTATGAATTTATTTATTTTTTCTTGGTGAAACATTGTTTCACCTGTAGTCTTATAGAAAGCGCCACTGTAAGAGACCCAAAATGTTTTGGATAACAACAATTATAATAATAACTAGAAAACGGTATAATTCCTGAAGAAATTTTAAATGGGCCTGCTGCCAACAAACACCCTTCGGATGCCATAACATGTGCATGTGCGTACGTTCGTGCGTGTGTGTGGTGTGCGTGCGCATGTGTGTGCATGCGTGCTTGAGTGTGTGCGTGTGTGTGCGTGCGTGCGTGCATGTGCGTGCGCATGTGTGCTGTGTGCATATGTGTGCATGTGTGTGTGGGTGTGTGCGTGCACGTGTGTGGTGTGCGTGTGTGCATGTGGATGTGTGTGCATGCGTGTGCGCATGGGTTTGTGTGTGCACGTGTGTTGTGTGCGTGTGAGCATGTGTGTGTGCGTGTTTGTGTGTATGTGCGTGCATGTGTGCGTGTGTGTGCGTGGGTGTGTGTGTGCGCGTGTGTGTTGTGTGCGTGTGGGTGTGTGCATACATGCGTGTGCGTGCATGCCTGTGTGCGTGTATGTGCGTGCGTGCGTGCGTGCGTGCGTGCTTGTGCATGTCTGTGTGCGTGTGCATGCCTGTGTACGTGCGCATGTGTGCTGTGTGTATATGTATCCCAATACGTTTGTTCATAGTGTTTTTTGTGACAGCTCTGTCCCAATACTTTTGTCCACTTTGTGCAGTTTTCACATGTATGTCATTGGGGGGGGGCTGAGATCTCATATAAAGTTTCATGAGGTTTGGTCACAGTATATAGACTGAGATTCTGTTCTCCCAAAATTGCATTCATTTGAATGGGATGAAAAATGAATGCAAGTGAATGGGGGGAAAAGGGATGAGCGAAAGGCAAGGACAAAACGAGTGCAGGTCATCATATCATAGACCACATTTGTGTGTTGAGGACGTATGCCTGATGAGCCACAAGACGTTTGGTAGCTTTAGGACAAAGCATGTCCGAGCAGGACCATCAGAAAATTTATTCCATAGATTAAACAGGAGTGGTTTTTGGCCATGTTTGTGGGCGTGTAGCGTTGCCACGGTAAGATGAAACGCTTATAAAAGTAATAGCACACATTGCGCTGACGAGCCAAACGTTTTCATATATAGTAGGGATGCACCGAAAATTCGGCCACCAAAATATGCCCACAAATATACACTTTAATTTCATTTTAAACTCACTACCCTTAAAAAATGTAAAGGTGATTCATGCATGTGCATTTTCTTTGATATGCACTGTTGTTTTCTTTGGTATAAGTAGGTAAATACAGTAATACGTTAATTTAATTTAATACAGGGCTCTAGGAAGAACAAAGCAAAAAACATGAGAACACTCGAGACGCTGTACGGGGAAATCTGGACTGCAGTGTCACAGGGCAGTAGTCAATCAACAGCAAGGAGAAATAAGTAGTGTTCTCCAATTGGCTGTTTTCAAACTGCAGGCTCTTCTGAGTCCAGTTGACTGTGAAGTCCAGGCCTTGTGTGCCACGCCCCGTTGTCCTTGTTCTGGGTTGTTTATGTTTGAGGAGGCTCATCCTGTTCAGGTGCCTCCAGGGGCGGACTGGCAGTCTGTGCGTCTCTCCTTAACTCAGAAATTAGCTAACAACAGCAGAGGGTGCAAATACAAACATTTATCGGGTGGACAAGCTATATTTAAATGCCAGGATAGACCTCTGGCACCCCCAAACAACGGCCAAGACGAGACCCCCGAGAAGTCTGTGTGCACCAACCGCCCTTTATGCATGTACAGCTGGTGGAGATAGTCCAGGGCCATGTTTTTGTTCCAGTCCACACCTGAGAGCGTCTGATCGCCTTGCTAACTGCCCAAACATAAACAACCAGCACTATGACGAGAGGGCGCGTCGCACGAGGCCCAGAAAATCTGTGTTAGACTGAAACTGCTATGGATGATCCATGTAAAAGTGGAAGTTAATGTACATATAATGGACATACATGTATAACATATGTGATACCTCTGGTTATAGATGTATGTAGACCAGTTTGTTCATTATTGAGAATTCACAACACATCAGCTAGTATGTTTCACGATGTAATTGGTATGTGATATGTGGTTGGTCGCATCACAGACTGCGCAGATTGGCGAATCTGTTTCAGTAATAAAATGCAGCTGAACGCTCCCAGACGCTGTATCCTTGGGCGCCGGGCACTATAACTGACTAGATCTCTCATCATTCAGCAGCTTTGAAAAAGCCGGTTCAGCTTTTCAGCACTGCATCGAGTATCGGGACCACTGCGGAGTTTTATCTGGGCTTTTAATTTTTTGTTTATCCCAAATTTAGTTTTAATGTCCTTTTGATGGGTGTGAGGGAAAGCCTTAGTTGAGGCATCGCGGAGGGATCTGCATGCTGGGTGAGGATTAACAGGGTTCACACGCACACACACACATCCACATCCACACTCTCTCACACACTCACACACTCCCATAAGCGGACTGCGCAGTGGCGCGCGGGCACACGTAGGATTCAGGCAACTTCTTCTAGCATGGATGCAGAATGAGGTCTCTGGCTGTAGGATATTTAACAAAGTTTCACTCCTGAAACCTCCCTCACTGGTGTCCCGTTGACATCAGTGTGACATTCACTGTTGAGAAAATCTGACGGATACTTGCTTGTTTTATTTTCTTTTTTAATTATATATATTTTTTTACAAACCCGTTTTCCTTATCTGCTGGAAGTCTGGGAGAAAGGAATTTATCTGGGACGTCTTTAAAGATGCTGCTGTCCAAGTTTGGATCTTTTTCTCACATTTGCAGCACGACCAACATCGACCACTTGCCGGTGAAAATCCAGCTCCAATCAGGTAATATTAAAGCTGGACACGCTTTATTTATTTACTACGGAGAACGGCTGGTTGGTCTAGCCTTTATTCTTGTTTATTACTGATTTAGTATTGTGTTATAAGGCGTGTGTAAGTCAGGACAGAGTCCTCATCAGACCAGCTGCACACACTCCCTGACCTCAGAGCATCTGAAGCCATTGTGATGACTTGGTGGGCACGTTTACAAACCATGTGTGTTTGTGTGTGTGTTTTCAGCCAAATCAGAACGGGAGCCGTTTGAAAAGCTCTACCATATTGGGTCTGTGCTGGGGAGCGGGGGGTTCGGCACGGTGTATGCCGGCAGTCGTCTCGCGGACGGGTCTCCGGTAAGTCTTCAGCGCGCGGGCTTTGTTGTTGCGGCACATGGCCACGATTTTGCGCACGGTCCTCCTCCAACTAAGTGTGTGTTTCTCTTGTTTCAGGTCGCTATTAAACATGTGGCCAAGGAGAGAGTCACTGAATGGGGCACAGTGGTGAGTATTAGATCGTATATTTAAAATTCTTTTTCTTTCTTTGTCTGTGCGCCACTTTACGAGCCTCCTGTCTGCTCTCCAGAACGGCTCATTGGTTCCTTTGGAGGTTCTGCTGCTGAAGAAAGTGGGGAACGCCTTCCAGGGCGTCATCAAACTGATCGACTGGTATGAGAGGCCGGACGGCTGGCTGATCATCATGGAGAGACCGGAGATGGTAAAGGACCTGTTTGACTATATAACAGAGAAGGGCGCGCTGGACGAGGACACAGCCCGCGGCTTCTTCCGCCAGGTGCTTGACGCGGTCCGCCACTGCTACGGCTGCGGGGTGGTCCACCGAGACATCAAAGACGAGAACCTCCTGGTGGACCTCCGCACGGGAGACCTGAAGCTCATCGACTTTGGATCAGGGGCGATCCTCAAGGACACCGTGTACACAGACTTCGATGGTGAGTCCTTGACTTCCACCCCCCTCCATTTACACGACTACTCTGAGTGAAATGGTTATTTTGAAGTGAATAAACATTCCCGTGAAATAATTAATTTAAAACATATATTTGAAGAGTAGTCCAGGGGAAAAAAAGAGTCTGGGCGACCTTTAAGTTTCCAGCGCCTCATGTTTGTCGTCTGATCTTTTAGACCACACAAAGACAGTCGTGTCTGTCCTGAACACAGCAATAATGTTTTAATGTGAAAGGGTGTATGTGACATTTAAAAACCATACGCTATAAAGAATTCCTAAAAGAGGCGCTTTTGTCAACGGCGAGTTGTGAAACCACGTGAGTGTGTTTTTGTTTGGTATCCAGGCTGGTGTCCGCTCCTCTGCTGAAGAGGCTTTTGTTATGGGAAGTGACTCACGCTGCGCGTTATTTGGAATAGCTTATGCACCGTACTGGTGTTGAGTCCTGCTCTCAGCCGGCTGCACATGTGGTGGAGGAGGGGCTGCTGGCGCCCGCCTTTTCCAGTCAGCTGACTGAGGAGGCTCTCACGACACACAGGCAGCCTGGTCCTACTAGAACAGACATCTCTTACGAAACCTGCCAGTCACACCGATTATGAAAGATTTCCTCACACTAGTGATGGATAATACCTTTTTTCCATTTGTAAATCTTCAGAAAATTTCAGACATGCATGTGAAACAACACTGAGTTGTTTTTGTATATTTTTATTACTTGAGTCCTCTACGTTTAACACATTCACCTGAGTGAAGCAGTGGGCTGCAGAGTGTCAGGACAGTATCATTTTCAAGGGAACCACAACCTTCTGATCACAGGGGCAACTCCCAAACCACCAGGCCACCAGCTGCCCATGGCTGCTAAACTTTTCTCCCATTTCTGTGCGCAGGTACCAGAGTGTACAGCCCTCCGGAGTGGATTCGCTACCACAGGTACCACGGGCGCTCGGCGACGGTGTGGTCGCTGGGCGTGTTACTGTACGATATGGTGTGTGGGGACATACCATTTGAACATGATGAGGAGATTCTGAAGGGTCGTCTCTTCTTCAGGAGGAGAGTCTCCCCTGGTACGTCGAGCTTCAGGCTTTTTGTCAGCCTTTCTTCTCCATCAAACACTGTTTTGTTTGTTTGTGTGTAATGGCATGTTGAAGTTAACTCTTTGTCGCTTGCCCCTTCACAGAGTGTCAGCATCTGATCAAGTGGTGCCTCAGCCTGCGGCCCTCAGACAGACCTACACTGGAACAAATATTTGAGCATCAGTGGATGCATATGAAGAAAGACTCAAAGCCAGAGAACAAGGATATCACTCTTCTCGTCATCAGCACAAATTCTTCATCGAGCACAAGTTCAAGCAAAGAGAGCCTCTGACGGGAATGGATTATATATTGACTGGCCATTCATTTCACAAAAGTCGACTTCTTTAAGTTACTTTATTTTTTCAGTCTTCTTTTTTTTCATTTCAAAGGGACAGACTCTTCATGGGCATTACACGAGCAGTGATGCTAGCAACCCTATGGTCATGCTTATTGCTCTTATAGAGCTTAGACTTGGACTTTACTTTTAAAACCTATTAGTTCAGTGCCTTGTTTTCTCCCCCAGAAAGCTGCTTTTGTGGGACCGACATTCTTGTTGATAGGTCTCTCTCCCACGCCCCCTTGTGGTGGAACATTCTCTCAACACAGTGCAAGAGACTCTTTATTACTCTCTTTATTTTCTGAGAGCGGGGACTCAAATGTGTTTTGGTGTTCGCACACTACTCCAGTTCTGCTGTGGCCACATACTGGCCTCTGGTTAGCAGATACATAGGTGATGTGCACAATCAATGCAATATTCATGGGTTGTATGTTTTTGAATACAAATATGTGTTATATTTATGTGTATTCTCTCCCATGTATATTATTTATTCATACAAAACGAACATTCCACATTCTGTGGTTATTTATTTATTTATTCATTTTATACCATCTGCAAAAGGAAACAGTGCTAGAGTTGATATTCCTCCCCCCTCCAGCTTACTTGTAGCTCAATCTAAAGAATTTCAGGTCAGCTAGGCCTGTCTAATACTATATATGTGGGACTGAAATGCTAACGTAATATGGCACTAGTAGTTGTCATCTTTCTTCCATACTAGATGGAAGTAGCGTTCTAGTTTGTACTTCCACTGTGACTGTGGAATTCTTTTTGCATTTGTGAAACAAGTTTATTTTTTTAATAACAATAAATTCCTTTAATATGAAACTCTTGTGTTGTTTCTGATATTTAATTGTGTAATATATCTGGGAGTTCCGTGCAGCAGGTTGCATTAGAGTGGGATGATACATTGTAGGGTGTTTTATCTTGCAACATTTTGATACCTAATGTTTTGCATTTTATTAAACAGAAATAAAGCTTCCTTATTAATTTGTTTAATTTAGTTGTTTGTTTTGTTGTTGTTGTTTTTTTTTTGGGGGGGGGGGGTTCAGCTAGTGGTCTGGTGATTAGGGAGTTGTCCCTATGATTAGAAGATTATGGGTTTGAATCCAGGACTACCAGTGTGGATATTGAGTTTCACTTGAGCAAGGTACTGTCCCCACACAATGCTCTCCAGGTGCTGCGTTCCCATCTGCCCACATTTTCACTTGTTGAATGAGTTAAATGGAGAGGACTCAAGTAATATCCTCTATCATATATATAATGTCAAATAAATAAAACATATAAAGAGAAGACAACTAACACGAAATTTTCTCAAAAGGGGAGGGTGCACTTTTAGAGCAGCAATAACAAATACCCACAGTTCTGTTCACTGAGACTTTGCTGCCCCCTAAAGATTTCGGGTAGATTGAGGCGTTTAGGCAAGGGAGGGGAAGGGAGGTGGTGGAAATTGGATAAAGTAAAATGTTTTGGAGACCTGTTAAGTTTGTATTTCTCTGTTGGTCTGTTTTTTTTTCTTCAGTTCATTTTGACACCCTGAAATAAATATATTCAAGTAAGAGGAGGTTTTCACCCACACGTGTGTTCTGAATTTGTGGGTGTGTGTAAGAGTGGAGTGTGTGTTACGTTTTTGAGTGAGTGAAAAAGTGGAGTGTGGGTGAGTTGAGTATCTGAGTTAATGTCAGAGTGGAGTTTATGCTGGATGTGATTCGGGTGTTTATTGAGTGTGTGCGTGGAGTGTATACAGGGTGTGTGTAGTGTTTTCGGGCGGTGGGGGAGGGGGTCTTTGCTGGGTTCCTGGCCGAGCCGCTTCCTCGTTGCAGGGACGTGGTGAGTCACGTTGTGCTGGGCAGGATCCGATCAGCCGCATTGTTGTTGGGGGAAGGAGCGGCGAGGCAAGCTAGCCTGCTAGCGCGCACACACACACACATACATTCTTCGTTCTGAATCTTAAGACTGCCTGGCCGCCCCAATAGGCGAATGGTTATATTAATGAGAGGGCTTAGGCGGCTTGGCGAGCTCCTGGTTGATTGCAGGCGGTTGTTGTGGCTCCTACACCGAGTAGTAGCTCGAGCGGCGCCTGTCGGGTGCTAGCGCTGCTGTAGCGGGGAGCGTGTGCGAAGAGGCTCCGCGGCTCTGCAGGCCCTGCACGCCGCTGCTGCTGCAGCCTTTAGCCAGAAGCTAGCGCGCCCTGCTGTTACTGTACTACACCCCGAAGGTAAGAAATTGATACCGTCTATTTGTTTGAGAGAATTTCACTGAACACGTATATACATCGACGTATAAGGCCATCGAGGCTCTGATGTGGAAGTGGAAGACCTTTAATATGTTCCCCTTTTTAGACCTTGTTTGTTTTGTCTGACGCCATCTTTGCCTAATTTCGAGGACTAGTAGCTAGGATTAGCCTGCTACAGCTACAGAGAGGGGCAGAGAGTCCGTCTCCGGGACTGTCCTTGTCTACTTTTTGTTGTTGTACGCTCAGGCGAGCTAGTAGGCTAATGGTGTATATGTGGAAAGACCTGCCCTTGTTTCTGTACCCTGCCTTCCTTCCTGAAGTGAGCTCTAAAGGTTGCTCTCAGTCTCGTTAGTTTCTCACTCGTGCAGTTGTGCTAACGTTAGCTGAGTCCAGTGCTGCAGGCTCCCTGCCCTGCAGAGTTGAAACTGGTCTGCTGAGCTAATTATTAAGCTCTCAGTGAGCCAGAGAAAGCATGTTGTAGGGCAAGGAAGAGCAAAAACGGCCAACAGGCCAGGACTATAGTTGTGGACATCTAGAATAATTCAATAAAAGCAGTTATAGTAGTAGTTTAGCTCCACCGCAATACAGCTAGCAGTGCTTTCCTTTTGCTTGTTTATCCTAAGCACCCACATTCCTCCATGCAAATTCTAACCGTATAATATCCACATGGCTTGTTTTCTAACAATACAGAGGTTATATATGTCCTTGTATTCATAAGAAACACGTTACAGGACATCTAAGTCCGTTAGAACAGTCTGAGGTGTTTGTTGTCTGTGGAACAGTGGACCGTTTCAAGTTTGGCTTCAGGTTGCTATGGACACAGCCCTGGTTTAGTTGTCTGGGAGTTTTCTTTATGAAGCAGGTTAGATATTTTGCTGGTTCTACAGTAATCAAGCAGAATGTATCTAGAACAAAACAAGTTGAGCTAACTATGTAAATGTATTTTTTATGTCAGATTCAATTCTTGGTGCTCACTTTGTCTCATTTTTGTTTGTACATGAATGCCCCTTTGTTAGTTCCTCCAGGTGTTGAAAATGAGGAAGAAAGCACGACAGAATCGTTCTGCCACCACACAGAGGCCTCAATCACCCATCAAACCCTCACGGAACCGTGAGACACTCACTTATGCTGAGGCCCAGCGCATGGTGGAGTTGGAGATTGATGGACGTGTACATCGAATCAGCATATTTGACAAGCTTGATGTCATCAACAGTGACGATCCTTTAGCTCAGGAGATCAGTGAATGCAACAGCAACAAGGAGAATGCTGAGAAACCACCACAGGTTTTGGTGCGCTCTGTGAGGCTCAAAAATAACCAGCAGAAGAAGAGTGTCACTCTCGCCACAGGGCAGAGTTCTCCAGCTCAGGGGAGGTTACCAGAACCAAAAATCCGAACAGTTGAGTATAATCTTCCAGCTGTGCCGCGAAGACCCTCTGCTTATTACACTTATGTGGAGAAGACATCCGATGAGCTGGATGAGGAGGTGGAGTATGATATGGACGAGGAAGATTATGCATGGCTGGAACTAATCAATGAGAAGAGAAAGACTGAGGGCTACAGCCAGGTGTCCCAGAATGTTTTCGAGTTCCTAATGGATCGCTTCGAGAAGGAGTCCTTTTTTCAAAGCCAAGGTCAAGGAGATCCACAGTCCCTCATTGATGAGGATGCTGTATGCTGCATCTGCATGGATGGCGAGTGTCAAAACAGTAATGCTATTCTTTTTTGTGACATGTGCAACTTAGCAGTGCATCAGGAGTGTTACGGGGTCCCACACATCCCAGAGGGCCAGTGGCTTTGCAGACATTGTTTACAATCTCCTTCCCAGCCTGCCGAGTGTATTTTTTGTCCCAATAAAGGTGGGGCACTTAAGAGGACAGATGACGATCGTTGGGGCCATGTGGTCTGTGCCATTTGGGTCCCAGAGGTCGGCTTTACCAACACAGTCTTCATTGAGCCCATAGATGGTGTTGCTAACATTCCGCTTGCTCGTTGGAAACTGACCTGCTACCTCTGTAAAGAGAGAGGTGTTGGTGCCTGCATTCAGTGCAGCAAGGCCAATTGTTATACTGCCTTTCATGTGAGCTGTGCTCAGAAAGCGGGCTTGTACATGAAGATGGAGCCCATCAAAGAGGTATCTGATACAGGATCCACAACATTTTCAGTGAAGAAAACAGCCTATTGTTGTTCACATACTCCCAATGGTTGTGTCAGGAGGCCCCTTGCCATCTATGAGGACGCCCAGCCCAAAAACGGTCTTTGTCAAAAGGATAAACAGAGTGGAAAAACAAGGGTGAAGGGGTGTAAGAAAAAGAAGAATAAGAAATTGGATGCTGAGCTCGCTCCAGTGGTTCCAGGTGTGTCTGTGCCAAGTATAACACCTAAAAGGTAAGCTTCCTGTGGTGTCGTAACTGAATGTTAGCTCACCCATCAACATTCATTACGTCTAAAAGTTGTGTAAATCTTTAAGCAGCAAGCTTGTTAGTTTTCCATTTCTGTGCATACTGTCTGGTAAGAGCATAGTATATCCTTTAATACTAGTAGGATGTTATGATGTAGTATAACCGATCGTTGTTCATTCTTGTATTTCAGCTTCAACACTATCCTCAACCAAGTCTCTGTGCAAAGGAAAAGGCTGTTTGTGGAGCGTGTTCTCAGTTACTGGATGCTCAAAAGGCAGTCCAGAAATGGTGTGCCTCTTATTCGACGTCTGCAAACCACTGTGCAAACTCAAAAAGCACCAGAACTAGTAAGTGCTTGAAGCTGTGACGTTAAGTTAAAATCAGTTCTCACAAAAATATAATTAATAATCAATACCATTGTGTCTCAGTTACATCAAGTATCCTAAAATCATGGCTGTTTAGAAAAAGAGAGACATTAAATGTTTGAGGCATATTCAGTTAAGCAATTTCTTTGGAGGATTTGTATAAACAGTCTCTGTGTTTGCATAGGAGCAGTGTGAAGATGATTGCTGGACATTGAAGGAGCAACTAAAGGACCTGCATCGCTTGCGGCATGACCTGGAGCGGACCCGCTTACTGTTGGAGCTAGTTCGTAAAAGAGAGAAGCTCAAGAGAGAGCAGGTCAGAGAAAAGCAAGCGCTTTCTGCAAACAAGTCTCCCTCCCTGAGATGGGCTAAGTGCTCAGGGCCTTTGCTATGCATAGCATATTACCATAATTTTTTATTTAGAGCATTTGTTTTATGTAGTTGTCTTGCTTACTTTCTGTGATTCCTCTCCTCAGATGAAGCTTCAGCAATCAGTGTTAGAGATGCAGCTCAGTCCATTTATTAGTGTGTTGCGAGCTGTGATGGAACAGCTAAAGGAGAAAGACCAGGCGAAAATATTTGCCCAGCCTGTTAACATCAAGGAGGTAAGGCTCACTTATCCATTTCTTTATGTTTGAATTTAACATGGCTTTGTTTTATACCTGGAAAGGATAACGCTATCCATGTTGGATTTTATATAATCTCTTAATCTTTGGATCATTGTTGTCTGTAAGGTTCCAGATTATCTTGATCACATCTCGCACCCAATGGATTTCTCTACCATGAGCAAACGCATCAATGCCCACGGATACAGGAACTTGGATGAGTTTGAAGACGACTTTAACCTCATCATTAGTAACTGCATGAAGTACAATGCTAAGGATAACTACTTCTATCGTGCTGCTGTGCGCATGCGAGATCATGGAGGAACTATCCTTAGGAAGGCACGGCGAGACGTGGAGCGGATAGGCTTTGACTTCCCTAGTGGAATACATCTGCCAGAACAACCTAAATTTGAACCTTCTCCAACATTGGCATGGGAAGATGGTAATGAAGCTTGTATTTTTCCTCCATGCATTAGCTTAAATTAGAGTCTATCCTAGGTGATGATTCAGAATGGTGTTCTTTGAAAATCAGGGAAATGTTAATAAAATTCTGTGATTCTTTGACTGTTGCAGTTGACCGGCTGCTGAATCCAGCAAATCGGCAGCACATGCCTTTAGAGGAGCAGCTCAGTAAATTGTTAGAGATGCTGGATTTAACCACTGCTATGAAAACGAGTCCATCACGAAGCAAGCGTCTCAAGCTATTGAAGAAGACCATCAGTGATGTGCGACTTGAAATGAGCCAGCAGGCCAGTTGTCCTCCCTCAGAACCGAGCCAGCTCCAGGAGGAAGACACACCACTACCCGCTGTAGCGTGTCTGGAAGAAGAAGGTGAATACATTTGGAATTATCACGTTTTTATCCTTCATAGTTATGTGTGATTGGTGTTGATACAAGCACGTACGTTGGCGCTAAACTGCATGTGGTGAAGTGTGTTCACACTCAGTTGTTTTTCATTTCACAGTTGACAAGTCATTACCTCCCAAACTGGAGCCTTTAGTTTCTGTCCCACTTGTCACACATTTGGACAGCCCTTCAGAGCCCCCTGCACTGAAACCCATGGAGCTCAGCCCTGATAAGTGCCCTAGAAAGGTCAAATTTGATGGCAAGATGCAAGCTACCTCAGTGCTAAATGGACTTACACCTGATCTGCGGCCCTCTGAAAACAACGTTGTGGTTGCTACCTCCACACTCACAGAACCAGCAGGAACAGTTAACAGGCGGACTGCTGTGCTTTTCCGGAAGTCTAAGAGTGTTAGCCCTCAGAAACCAGCAAAGACTGGACAAGCGTCAGTGGACTGCCCCCAGTTAGGCACCAAGACATTCCTGTCAGTGGTCATTCCTCGCCTGGAGACGTTACTTCAGCCCCGGAAGCGGTCTCGCAGTGGAGACAGCCAAGATGGAGATGAGGAGGAATGCCCAGTGAAGCGTAGTGGTAAATTAAATATAATACATTACTAAACAGCATGGATAAGGGTTGATCTTCAGAACAACTGATGCCTTACTGAAGCATTATCCTATGAGCATCTCAAGGTATCAGTTTTTGTAGCCAAAAACCTTTTCAGCATTTAATTTTTTGGGAAATGTTTTCTTTTTCTTTTTTTTTTTTGTTGTTGATTTGAACTTTTTTGTGATTGTCCTTACATTATGAGCTTATTTGGTTCATTCTGGGTAAGTACATGTGATTAACTAAATGATTGTAAATATTCCACCACTGAGGTGACATTTTGCGTTTAAGGACTGTCCAACGGCTTTATACTAGAGCACCATAAAGAGCCAAGTGGCAGAATGCTCGAACCTCGTCGTCGCTGTGCCTCTGAATCCAGCATCTCCTCTAGTGGAAGCACCAGTGTGCTGGGAAATATGAGGTACAAATGCTAAGAATTACACTGAATTTAAACTGGATCTCATTTTTCATTTTGTCTTTCTGTTTCAAAGTCTTTTAGAAATTACATGACATTTGAATAGCTTATCTTTTAACAGATTACTTGCTGTGAGGTATCAGCAGCTTAGCAGAATGTATACATTGTTGTGTGTTGCAAATGCATTGACAATTTGTTTTTCTGTCAACATCAATTCGGAACAGCTCTGCTCTTGGCGTGCTTAGCACTGTCAGTCATTCCAAGAGTGGGAAAGGGAAGCAGGCAATGACACGGCGAAACACGACAGATGACAGAAATGAACTGACTGCGTGCATGGAAATGGGAAACATTTCCAAAGCAAGCAAGTTGGCAGCTGGTGAGTTGCCTGCTTTTGGAAAATGTGGATTTGTAGTGTTTGTTTCGAAAGTGGCCATGTATTAACAAAATAACATGGGCTAAAAGTTGTCTGTGCCTATGCTGCTGCCAGGCCAGCTTTGGGAAGCTTGCTGCCCCATCCTTCTTTGCTTGCTTTAGTAATGCTCTGCTACATGGCTTCAGCTGACCCTCTGTGATGCTTCTGCTTTTGCTTCACTGTCTGCATGAATAATTTCAATTGCAAGTGCATCTGTCTCATAATTAAAGCCATCACAGCTAATCCTCTTTTTAAATGTTTCACGTTTGTTCGCTAACAAAGCAGTGACAAGTGCAATTCCATTCAAAAATCTTTGGTTATACTATTCATTGAAATGTATGCCTGAAGCTTTTTTCCTTTATATTTTTGAATTTTCATTTGCTCTCCAGAGCTCTCTCAGGCTTTATATTTTGATGCAGTGCTTATTGGACTGACTAGTAATGATGGTTTTAGTCTAGTAAGGTATTTTGCATTCTAAGCATGTCTTTTTCAAATACAGTGCTAAAATTAGTATGCAGCTATTTTTGCCTGTTTTTTTTGGATGGAATTCTCTTGGTCTAATAAATACCAGCTGTGAGGGGGAAACTGCCCAGGTGAACTAACTCTGCTTAATGCCTCTTGCGTTGGAGAGTTGGCCCTTGCTACTTATTGCTGTTTGGAATTGCACAGCCATGGCTCTTGCACTTGAGGTGTTCTGCCTCATGTTTTTGGTGAACTCCTCGTAACCTATCATTATTCCTACTTCCATAGAACTTGACAACAGCAATATATGGATGCCCCCTAATACTACCACACTAACTCTGGAACCCTTTAAACTAGTCTGGGCAAAACTTAGTGGATATCCCTCCTACCCTGCCTTGGTGAGTGTGCATGTATGCATGCCAGACAGAGACTTTTTTTTTCTCCATCATCCCATGCATCTGCCTTCTGCCATCCTGTGACTTGTGTTCTTGATGACACAAGTGTCATGCTGCCGCACAAATCAGAGGTGTAGAAGCCAAAGCATTGTTTGCCAGGTGACTCAGAGAAAGTGTGTGTGTGGGTGTGTGTGTATGTGTGTTTGGGTGTGTCAGTTTAGAGATGAGCATTTCCATCCTCGAGCTACAGCACTCGCTGTCACTATCTGGGGAAAAACGTTTTCTGACTTCCCCTCTCACTCATTCGTGTAGATCATAGATCCACAGATGCCCCGGGCGGGTTATCAGCGCAACGGCGTGTACATCCCCACTCCTCCACGGGACGTGCTCAGGGTCGGCGAGCTGATGCAGTACAGGTCAGAGGAGAGACTCTACCTCGTCCGCTTCTTCGACAACAAGCGCAACTGGTGAGACACTCCTTATATTATGTTTATTTTAACCAGCAGTGCCAAAAGCATACTAAAGAATAAAGTGAATTGTAAGTGATTTGCCAATGAGAACACAGATGTTAGAAAAATTATCATTGGAAGTTGCACTGAGAATATTTATGCATGATTCTTTTTTTTCCACCACTGGAGGTTGATGAAGGTAAAATATATGACTCCAATTAAGCATACTTTCATTTTTTTTAGGCAATGGCTTCCTAAGTGCAAAATGGTACCTTTTGGGATCAACAAGACATTAGATAACATCAAAATGTTGGAGGGTCGCTCTTCAAGCATTCGCAAAGCTGTGCAATGCGCCTTCAGCCGTGCCATGAACCACCTGAGCCTAGTCCAGGACTTAAGTGATGGGGACTAAACCTCATTTGATGGATCTCTACAGAGGTCATCAGCCCCATGTTTACCTAGTGTTACACTTGCATATCTGGCTAGCCATGCCTATGTGGAGCCTGAATCGGCCTTGTCCGCCATTGGCCTTCCATCAAGGAGCAGGATAAGCTTCTCAAATGAATACGAGAAGATCTTCACCTACTAATGTGCTGCAAGACTGCTGTGAATACTTACTGCCATCACAACCCACCTGTTCACTCCCATCATCATCCTTTCACAAAAGCCACGTATCCACCTTTGCCTGTAAATACCAGACCATTGTAAGTTATCCAACACTAATTTATTATTTTTAGTTGGTACCGTATATGACCTCATGGAAGATTTCTTCTCCAAGGTGAATTCTCAACTTCGCACTGAGGTGCGAACCCCACTGGTGCTATAATGCGAGCAAAGCCTCAAGATTTTTTTTTGTTCCCTTCCCCCCCCAGAGACATAGATGAGGCTGTCGCACTTACTGTATGAAACTAAATTTCTTTTTAGCAGTTAAGTTATTGAAATATACCAATGCAAGCTTCTCCTCTTTTGGCATTAATGTTATCTACTTTTTTATATAATGACAAATATTCTTATGGGACACAACTATGTGCTGTTTGTACATATTTATATAAAGCTATGAAATTCTATACTGTATATGTAATAGTTAAAGAGTCAAAACTTTTTTTTGGACAGAGAGAAAAAAGTAGCGATGAAAAAAAACCCAGAAGTGCATCACTCATGCAAAACCAAAAATTTTGCTGCCCAGTTTTTTTTGTGCTTTTCCCCCTTAATTTTATTTACACTTTTACAGTTTTCACATGAACGAGTGTGAAATATGAATGTGGTCGCGCGTGTGTATAGTGTGTACAGAAAATAGTTGAGAGATTTTTCCAACTTGTTGCATTTATTTCACTGTGTTGTTGGGACCTGTGTTATAGAGTTAAGAGAATGTGCCTGTGCAAATGAAATGTATTAGAACAAAAAAAAGGTATGCAAAACTTTATATTCAGAGTGTGTTGG
This sequence comes from Clupeocharax schoutedeni, assembly GCA_037974565.1. Taxonomy (NCBI): domain Eukaryota; kingdom Metazoa; phylum Chordata; class Actinopteri; order Characiformes; family Alestidae; genus Clupeocharax; species Clupeocharax schoutedeni. Next base: position 10,206,725 of record JBBPDH010000124.1, read on the forward strand.
GACAACTTGGTGAACGCTGTGGTTGATTATTGTTGCTTTTCATGTGTGTTTTAGTCATAGCCATCTGTTGTGACGGTTGAACTTGTCTTTTTTTTTTCCATAAAGGATTTTGGGTAGCAAAGGACATATTCTTATGAATTCTTTATTTTGTATGAATGTTATGTACTTATATTGAGTGGTACTCTGTATTCTTTTCTCTGGGAGGATCACATAATAGCCAACGGTAGTGAATGCTGGCAAGATCCAGTATTTTTTTAAGTACACTGAAAATAAAAAAAATTGAAAAGAAATATCGAGCAGAGATTCCTTGTTTTGTTGGGAGAACTGTATGTTATCAGAACAGCCAACAGGTGGAGCTCTGGATTAGCAGTTTCTCTTGAAGCATTGCATAGAGTGCAACCTACATACACTTATTATAATCAGCTGCTTTATTAGATAAACCTAGTCATAAGCTGTTTTATCTATTACGATGATTCCTGGGTAGTCGGAGGTTATGCCCTCTGTTAATAACTACTTAACATGCTCTTTTTTTTTTTCAAATAGTATTTTTTATTCTATTCTAAGTTCTTCTATCCCATTGCAAATTATCTGCATAAAATATTTGGCATTAGAACATCTAAAGTGTCCTCATACATTTGCTTTAATGAGTGCATGCACTCAAGTTTTAATGCTCGACTTTGTACAAAAGCTTGATGTGTCACTCAAATCTACCTCCGAGAAGACTTTAAAGCAGGGGTGTCGAGCTCCAGTCCTGGAGAGCCATGGTCCAGCACCTTTTGGTGATTTCCCTGCTCAAAAACCCCTGGTTCCCGTCACCAGGTAATGGTCAAGTTTAGTGAATGTGTTTGAGTAGGAGAACCATCAAACTCTGCTGGACCCACCTAAAAAAATAAACTGACAAAGTGCTTAATATCACAAGCTTGTGTACATTTTAATGTCTTATGAGTGCAAGATCTTTTATATTCATCATTTTACCTAATTGCCCCCCCCCACACCTATTTCCAGGTTGAAATGAAACAAGGCCTGAAGTTTGCATTTTACTCTATTTTTACAGATACATTTGTACATGCTGTGTGCAAATATCTTTAAATATATCAGAAGCACTTGTGTAAGTTACATTTCACCTTTCTGTGTGCTCCAAAAACCACAAGAGCTAATTCATTTAAAGAGTTTTCATTTCCTGTGATGATTCAGGAATTTTATTTAGAGAAATATTTTATAAATCAGATTCAATTAAATTAAATTTTAATTCAATTTTATTTATATAGCACTTTTAACATTGGTCATTGTCACAAAGCAGATTTACAAAATGAAATAAATGTGAAGTGAATGTGTGTGTGAATGAATGTGTGCCCCTGATGAGCAAGCCAAGAGTAACGGCGACAGTGGCAAGGAAAAACTCCCTGGGGGCTGCTTCCTGGCCATGTTTCCTGGATGACAAGTTAGGCGTTGATGTAAAGACTGGTAGTCAATAATTAACAGTCTTCTCCATAATTATTGGCACCTTGTTAAAAATGAGTTAAAAGGTCCTAATATTTCACAATTAATTTATTACATTAAAACTTAAAGTGAATTCGGTCTTGCTTATAATGTTTTAACAAAACTATGTGTGTTAGCTTTTGCCATTTCTGCATTTAGCACGTTGTGTGACTTCCTCTCCCCAAGATAACAGCAATGAGTCTCCTCCTTTTAGGCTTGATTAGTTTATACATGGTGACCAGTCTTAGACCATCTCTCAGTACAGACTCCCTCTTTGCTCCTTCTAGGTCTTCTATCCTATCTTGGATTCTCCTCTTCAACTCGTCCCATGTTTTGGGGTTTACTTGAAGGGACTGGGATAGTCATGCCAAAAGCTCTAATATGTTGCCACTTAAAAAAAATGTTTGTGGATTTGGCTCGTTTTGGGTCATTGCTGGGCTTGGTGGAAGCTTCATCCCAGTTTTAGCTTTTACAGGCAGCCAGATTTTACTTAACAAAAATTCCCAGGGCCTTTGGAAGACACCTCACAGATCCTCCATTGAGGTGGGGTTCTATTCTGTACAGCCATCTTTTTTTATGCCAAAACCGCTTTAAGGTATTCGTTTGCAAAGAACTATTTTTGTCTCATCTGGCAATAAAACCTTGTCTCATTAAAAGTACAGTCTATTTTTTTTTACTTGTTTTTGGTGCACCTTCCAAATACATTGTTGATGTGGCGGTGAAGTTTTGGTGATGCCAAAATGCTGCCATCCTCTGCCAACCTCCAACCTGTAAATCTCCAGTGGTGATCCTTTGAGAAATGTTTGCCTAGTTGACCTTCCTGCTGTTTGGGAATGAGAGTAAAATGAACATGGACATCTTCTAGGCAGGTTCACTACAGCTCTGGTTGTTTTAAACATTTTCATTATTTTCCTAACAGTGAATACAGACTCTTTCAGAAGTGTATTACTTTTTCTAGCTGTTAAATTATTTGTCAACATCCTTCTATCTTGTATCATCTCCCCATGTTGATAAATCACCAGGGCATCACCCAAAACCACAAACTTGTACACTAAACACCCGCTAAAGAGTACAATACTGTTCATGTTTTTGACAGTATTTGATATGCCAGTGCGTATTTTTTGTCCTGAAGTAAGTTTGGAAATATTCTAAATGTGCACTTTTCTGCTCTGCTCATTTATTTGTCATTTGTTTTATCTTTCTCTCTCACTCACTCATAAATTCACTCAGCATGAGTGCCATGGTTTGTTTTTGTTTAGCCCACTAGGGGGTTGGATATTTTCATCAACCATCCCAATTAACCACAAAACTCTTCAGAGCTGTGATGTGTCTGCCTCAGCTATCAGGATGAAACTCAAATTTGCACACTTTGAAGTGCAAATAATTAGTAGTGTAGAGAATGGGTATTAACACAGCTTTTTTTCCAAATGTATATTATATTTATATAAAGTAAAGTAATGTCAGTTTCATTATTTATGGTAAGTACGCTAGTGATAATGTGAATTTAGTTGTAAGCTCCCTTCTGATTTTTTAAGACAAATATATACAGCTGCACTACCTGAATGCAAATGAACATATTCTTAAGACAATTCTGACTTTTCAGAAAACTTGCAAATACGTATTGGAACCTGGCATCTAAAAGGGTAAATAATTTCTTCAAAAATATTTAATACAGTGTGGATATTTTTCAAGGAATGTGGGATTAGTTGACTGAAACAGGCAATTTAAAAAAAAGCAGAGAATTTAAGCTCAAATGCTCAACAATTTTGTCATGAAAAAACATTAGCAGAATGATTGTATGGGAAAAAACACCAACTAGTAATTAAAGCAGTGTGATAAAATACAAATTATAACAGCAGAATGTTACACGAGTGCCTTATTGAGATATTCTTAATATATTTTCAGTGTGTTACTTTTAATGGAAATAATGTAAGGGAATACATTAATGAATACATACATGGATGATGCTTTCTATGTATAGCCATGACTATTTTTTTCAAAATATCTCTTTATATGAGCTGAAGTATAGACTAGTGCACAGATTATGAACTGGTATTTCATAAAACCAGACTTTTACTAAATTACTTAACTGATTATTAACTGATCATTAAAACTCCACTGAGATTTCCAAAGTTACTACAGTGTAATGGGCCAAGTTGGTAATAAATACTACATTTGAAATCCGTGAATTTATTAAGGCATATATAAGTAAGAAGTAATGCAAACAATATACATTTCTGGGCTGGGTTTTGTAAATGCATCTTAGTGTTGAGATTAATTTAACTAGCAGAGAGATTGTGTTCAGTGTGGTCCTCATTCCACCATTTAAGAATCATTTTGTTACAAAGAACTTTTGGGAAACCTGGCCCTGAACAGTTAAGATGAGATCTTTGCTGAGCAACACTGATCTGTGCAGTGTGCTTTATTTACATTAATACATTTTATTTCAAGCCATTAAAAAGATTTGAAATAAAAAGATTTTTATTTAATAGCCTCCAAATGTACAAAGTACAAGGTTACTCCTTCTTGAAGCATCTCTAGTTGTACTGGTTGTACTTATTTGTAATTGTTTGTAATATCCAGCAGTTCCAGCAGTTCCTGATGAAGAGAATGTGTCAAAGACATCAAAAATGTACAAGAAGGTGTTCCAGTTTATTGGAATTCAGTCCATATGTATCAGAAGCATTGGCAACTTGCTAAATTGTATATGATTAATTTTTTATGAATACCCATATATTGATTGCACCTATGATGCTTATTAGTGTTGGACTGGGCAGATCTGCAATACTGGATTTTCAGTCTCACAGACCTTGCGGGTCATTGCGAGCCATGTTTGACAACATAAAATGCAGTCGTATGTAATACCCGTGCATGCAATTGAATACTTCTATTTAAATATAGTTATGAATGTATATATAGAATTGAAATGGCAGGGCTTAGAATTGTGCTTTGCACTTATTTATTTTGTTTCTTTCTCCCAGCAGGTGGGGCTCTGCCCACTGGATTTATTGTAGATAAACAACTGCCTCAGAATATTGAAAACATTTTATTTTATTTAGTTTTTTTTTTTTTAGTTTTTTCATTGTTTTCAAATGCATTGGTGGCCATTAATTTATTTAAAGTGCTTATAATGGGAATTGGAAAATTCTGAATAAGATGTCTTTTTTGTTCAGCCTATTTCTCCTAGACAGAGCTGAGCTCAGTTTAACATCAGGATGAGATTATGACCACACTTCTTAAATTCAGCTCCTGAGAAAGTGTGTCCTCTGATCTCTGATCCCAGTTTAAGACATTAAAATGCTATTTTTTTCACTCATTGCGCTGATCTTTGTGTCTCAAATCATCAGATCCTGATTTAACCTTTCCATCGAAAAGAAAACTTGGTTGTCTTATAAATGAAAATCTAAAATTTGTCTAAGTGACTGAATTCACATCTCAACTAGTTAGACAGTTTTGTGATCCATGAGGTATTTGATGTTCAGGTATTGTCTTGTGTTGTTTAGATAATGTTTGGCAGGTGTTGGTTAGGTATTACTACAGATGTGCAGTATTTCTTAAATACTTGAACTTAAAAAAGTTTGGCTTCTACAGTAGGAACAATTAATAAGAAGGTCAGGTGAAATATTCTAAAAGGCTGTAAAAATGAAAGGGATGGATGCCCTAAATGGTAAGATTTAATGCACCACTGTTAAATAAGGCCTGGAGAACATTTGTGCTTTAACTGTATCTTGATATCAAAGTTAGAAATAAAATATTTCCTTACATTAAGGCATATGGCAGAAGCCCTTGTAGACATCAAAAATATTGCCCAAAGACTGTTGGTGTTGAGTGGTGTGCTTGACCAGGTGGGGAGTCAAACCCAAGTATACTATTTGGAGAAAAGTGGTTTGACACACTACACCAACCGAATCTTTATACCAACAGTTTATCAAATCTGTGATCTGTAATTTAACAGAAGCCTTTGAAAGAGAAAGTGAATTGAGTTCCTTGAGAAAATTGTAAGGAGAGATTAATTCTGGCGGAAGATCCAGGCATATTTAGAGCCTGGCATCTTTACTCAGGATTCCAACTGGCTTGTTCTTAATCTGCTATTCGTCTTTGTTTCTTGGGGAAATCCATCTAATGTGCATCATCATGCTCTGATCATGAGTCAAGTTGGAAAGACTACACTGACAATTATAGCAGTTATGTCTGTTTTGATGGAAGATCATAAATGACAGTTGGGACTGCGGGGCCTCGGTTTATACTGACAGTTGGGTATCGATCTGAATGCAAGATTAAGAGCTTTGAAGATTTTAATTCTATAAATGCCTTGGTTTCTTTCTCACATGTGAAATGCAATACCACCCAGAATTATTGGCACTCTTATTCAATATGAGTGAAAAACATTGAGGAAAACTCATGGGCTCATACACCATTCACTCACATACTCACACCAACAGTCAATTTAGGATCCCAAATTCACCTGACACACAAGTCGAAAAACTCGAAACCCCTGTGGATACACACGATCACGAGGAGAACATGCAAACTCCACACACACACACACAAGGAGGCCTGGACCCAGATTCAATACCCCAACCCTGAAGGCCATACATCTTTATTTCATCTTCCTTAGTTTAGATTTCTAAGTGTGCAAATTATTGTGACAAATGCTAGTTTTTAAAAATATACACTTCATTAATGACTAAACGTACTTAGGGTAGTAGATCCTACCCACCAATCATCAAGTCGCCTGTCAACCTGAGATCAGCCAATTCTGCCCAGTCTTGGCTTCTCACCTCACTCTCTTTGTCATGGAGAAGACAAGACTGACTGGCAATAAGCCCACGTGTAGCGTGGTGGAAAGCCCAAACGCGGATACACATGAGTGAGCAGGTAAGCCACGTGATTTATTCTGAGAACACTCTCAAATAGAAGCAGAGATTTCCACCAGGAAATCTGCTTTCTCACACACACAGACAGGTAGATGAAGGTTCTGAAGAAGAAGTTGAGTTGGCGAGAGAGTTTGTTTGGGCTGACATTAGATCAATGTCTGGTGCGGAGGAAACCCTATTTCCTGTTTATATACCTGCATGAGTCAATTCTGGTGCTGTGGCCTGGTGCGTTTGACATTCTTGAGGATGTGTCATTGTTTCTGATGTCCCTATCCCATTGAGTATGCTCCAGATGATATCCTCTGACCTAATCCTGCATATTGTCTGTATATCAATGGCTCTTTAACAACTGGCCATTTCCCATCTGCTTTTAAGTCTGCAGTGGACACACCAATTCTGAAGAAACCCAAGCTGGACTCCTCAGATATCAACAAGTACAGACCAGTATCTCTTCTCTCTTTCCTTTCTAAAGTCCTGGAACACGTTGCTTATAATCAACTCAACATCTTACATTCTCAAAACAGGCTTCTGGACCCTCACCAGTCCGGCTTCAAGACTGTGCACTCTACTGAAACTGCACTACTAGCCGTCTCAGAAGAACTTCATACAGCTAGATCAGCCAACCTGTCTTCTGCTCTGAATCTTCTTGACCTTTCTGCAGCCTTTAACCATTAGATCACAGGTGTCGAACTCCAGTCCTGAAGGGCCGTGGTCCAGCATGTTTTGGTGATTTCCCTTCTCAGAAACAC
>JBBPDH010000124.1:10246524-10269178 GCA_037974565.1 Clupeocharax schoutedeni
CTACCCAAGAGTATCTGGCTGCAGTTCTACAAAGTGTGACGTCACATGTCTATACGCGTTAATTGCGTTAAAAATATCAACGCGTTATTTTTTAATTAAATATTATTTAATTAATCTAATTAACGCGTTAACTTCCCAGCCCTAGTAAGAACATAAACATTCTTAATGAGATATTCATTTTATAATGACGATGCTGGTCTCTGGACATTATAGATAAAGTAGATGTATGTTATCCATTTAAGCAAATGTTCAAACTTAAAGAAAGACTTGGGCGCAGACCATTAATTCTATATGTGTTTCTTTATATAATTTATATTTTTCTCCTAACATTTTGTCATGCATTATATTGTGTTGTGAAGCTCACACTGAGTAAGGCTGTTTCAAATGAACATAAGCTAATTTCTTCCTTCCTCTCTCTCTCTCTCTCTCTCTCTCTCTCTGCCATTTTCCTCTTCTCTCTCTGTACTTCACATGTGCTTCCTTTGTCTTCTATATGAAGCTACTGGGAATCAGTGCATCTGTATGTTGGCACCACCAGTACAAGTCTCCTGCTAGCCCCTGCTCTCCAGAGGCTGCTTTATAATTGGCCTCAGTAGCAGATGTCCCACTCACACTCTTTTCGGGAGGTCGAAATAGCTGTGCAAAGTGTGTTCTGTGTGTGTATATCTAATCTATTAACCCTTATAGTCACATGTGAACACACCACAGCACTGGTTTCCTGATTTCAAGAATTCAAGATTCTTTATTTGTCACATGCAGTCATACAAGTAAAACACACAGTGAAATGTATCCTGAACCGCTCCCTACTGACTGTGAAAACATTAAAACAATAAGTAAATTATAAATTAAAATCTGGACATTTTTCTGAAACCCAAATAGAATAAGGAAATGAGTAAAAGTAAATATAAGTAAAGATGTAAGTAAAATTTTAAATATATATATATATATATAAATCTGAAATTTTCTGAAACACAAATCTAAAGTAAGTAACTTAAACGAGGAGTACCACCAGTTAAGTGAAATATTTAGACTGAAAATGTGTTGTTTTTTTATATGTATTTATATAAATAAATCTAGCAGCAATATGTACATTGTGCAAATGGAATGTTAAAGTGCATTGTGTCATAATAGCACAGCAATATAAAACAGAGTGAAAAGTGACCAGAGTAATGTATAAACAGTTTAACAGTGACCAGAGTAATGTAAACTGTAGTGAGGCAGCATGTGATGTAATAATAAATCAGATAAGATATGAAATGACAGTGAATGTTCTGAAATATGACATTGGATAAGTTATGTGGTCTTGTTTCAGTCTGTTATAGTAATGTTATGAGGGGCGTGGGGGCATGTTCTGGTTTAGGACTCGAATGGCCTAAAGCTCCTCTTGAGTCTCTCTGTTTTGGCCCTGATGGTGTGGAACCTTCTGCCCAATTGCAGAAGTTGAAACAGTCCGTTACTGGGGTGGGACGAGTCCTTCAGTGTAACTATACTGATATAACTACTGTAACAACATTATGTACTAATTATAATGATCTTCAATTCCCAATTAACAATAGTCTGGAAAGATGGGCCTTTATTTTTATGCCTTCATTTTATTAAAGGGACATGGTCTATAAGGGATGCCTCTTTTAAAACAGCTTACTGTAAAAGCCTGAATGGATCAATCCTAAAAAAAAAAACATTGTAACTACTGAAATATCAGTGAAGCTGAGTCAGACACACAGTTCCTTTCTTCTGTTTCTGTGCATGTTGTGTTAAACATTGAGTCCACCATTATAAACAGGGGAACAGATGGTTCCTCCATCTTCATGCTGTAATCATGTCTGATCCATCTGCTCATGGTCAGAAACACTCCAAAGGCTTTGTGTCACACCTGTAACTTCCTGTTTGCCTTTCATGATTTTCTTGCCCCACTATACTTGGTATAATAGAAGCATGTAAAACTCAAATATGCTTTTATGATGAGTGGATGGGTGGATTGATGGATAGATGGATGGATGTGTGGATGGATGATGGATGGATACATGTATAGTCTTTTAATATTTAATGGTAATTATTTGATTCTTTCTTTTTTTTTACTCCCTTGATTCACAGAACTCTCTTTCTCTTTTTTCTGCTTTTCCACCTCTCTCACAATTTCTGAGCCTTTCTTGTCCCTGATACCAAGTTTAGTCATGGGATATTCCTGCCCCTGTCATTCAGTAAGGTGCAGGCACGTTTTCTTGTTCTTGGCCTCTATGTCAGTTCTACTACAGCAGACCAGTTCTGGAGCAGTTCTATTGCCTCTGACCCTCCCACTATGCCTGAAAACAAAGATTCTTACCTGCATACTCACTCACGCTTCAAAAGAGACTGTAAACCTCAACAAAATCACAGCTAACCCTCATCAAATTCATTTAACTCTTTTTTGGGAAACTTTTGGACTCAACCCCTCTCCATTTTTACATAACATTTGCTTTGCTCATATTAAGTTTTAGTTGGTTTCCTTGACTTAACTTGACTTGACTTGACTGCTTCATGTGGTCAGTGGGTTAAACGCAGAGAAAGAATATTTTTACATTGTTCACACTGTGCTGTGCTGTAGTGTGTTCATGCATGACTATAAGGGGCCGCTTGGACTGATGGATAGGCGGTTGGATGCATGGGTAGTTGGATTGAAGGATGGATGAACAGATGCATGAATGGATGGATGCTTGTATGGGTGGATAGCCAAATTCTAAGGGAAAGTGCTTCATCACTGTGAACAAAGAACAACATTCCTCTTGTCTGGTGCGTATCAGATTTTCAGTGTTGTTGCAAAATTTGACTTCTAATGTTTTGCAAAGCAGGGCTGAAAATTGTCTCCTGTTGATTTGATAGAGAAAACAACTCTCAGCAGGTTTCCCGATGAGCAACATCCAGGAGGTCGTTTTCCTGTGGTGAGGGATGTCACTCAATCTCATGAGCTCTCCTCATCAGCATATCAACATCTGCACAACATCTAAACAAACTAAATTTACATATTCATGTGTCACTCACATAATATTGTGCATGAATAATTGAGCGAAGGGTAAACAGAGGTAGTACAGGTATCAGGAAGGCTGGGTGTGTTTGTCCTGCTGTGTGTGGTTAGTAATTAAGCTCAAGCTCTGTCTTGGTGTGGTGTGTTGATTACTGAGTGCTGACCAGTGAAATGTGAAGGACAGTGGAAAGTACAAATGCTGCAGTGAGGGGACTCACCCTCAGCCCAAACCACTTTTCTATTGCAAGCTATTTCCACTATGGAGCGTTAGGGAAGTGCACTCAAACACATGCTGGGAAATCACATAATTTGTGAAATAAACATGAAGCTTGAAAGTAAGCTTATGTAATATTCCCTTAGCACATCTGAGGAAGTACCACACAGCTTGAGATGAATATTCAGTATTATTCTTTCTCTATACACATAGATGTATGGTAAATGAGAGACCTGTTTCAACACAAAGACTCCTGAATGATTGTCACCTATGATTAAGTGTTGCATTTGACTGGGAAGAAAAGTTCAAACTGGAACTTAAAGCAAGCAGACTGGATCACAGCATCCTTTTTCCTGTCGCTCCCATGAGTTTTGCTCTGGCCTGTGTCCAGCTCGCACCTGCAGCTAAGCTCCTGCTGTGGTTCTGCTCCCAGACCCCCGCTCCCTGCCATCTGGACAGGTGCTGCCCCTGTGGCCCATCCTCCAACTCGTTTAAAAACACGGCTGGTGGGTCACTGCCCTCTGTGCTGAGGGCTGCTGAGTGTAGGTCTGAAAGGGGCTGGGGGTCAGTCACCCTCACCAGAAAAGAACAAAAGTCACTAATATAACAAACGGTAACAATTTACAAGACATACATGCATGCAGATGTTTTGTAGAATGTACTATAATGTGTGTTTTCATTTTTTGATATTCTGATATTTTTTGATTCTTTTGAACATGCATTACATGTTTTATGCTGTTAATCAAAGGAATGTTACTTTCATTGTAATTCATTGATGCTGTGATGCAGCTATGGGCTTGTAAAAGGACCTGCTCCGATTATTATTGTGTTATTGTTGTAATGTACTTGTTACTACATTCTTCCTATTACCTATAAACAGCAAGACAATGAGAATCATGGATTGTTGATTAACATTATTAGAGGTTTTGTGTTTGTTTTGAAATTAGATAAATATATATGAATAAAATTAGAACATTTCAAGTTATAGATCAATTTAAAAACTGGATCTCAAATAATAAGCCAAACTCTTTTTCCAGGGTCTCCAACTCAGCCATTTGAGGGTTAGAATCAAACACGGTTTTGGTGATTTTGTGTTCAAACACACCGGATTTATCCCATCCACCAATTACCAGGTTATGCAGGAGGTTTTGAATAGATTCCAGTCCCAGTTCTTTTAAAATATTTAACAATTACACTAAACAGTACCCTTACACAATCACTGCTATGCTAAAGGAACCTTTTTTAATTGATTTTTGTTTCTTTTCCGATTCAAAACTAAAGCACTGCTCTATTATACCAAAATACTCCTGTCTTATGCAGAAGCTGCCCTCTTGTTAATATTCTCATGAGCATGTCCTTTAAAGACATGATAAATGGTGTCTAAAGCCTCAGATGACATTAGCTATTAGCTAACATTCATCAGAGCCTAAGCACTCCTGAAAAACTACTATTAGAAATAGCTATGGGGCAGTAATACATATAATGAATGTACCTCCCTGCAATCTAATAATTCATAGATCTATGTAATGCAAAAATGACTGTGTTGAGCCTTCCTAGTTTGTTAGATGATGCTTTTTAAGCTAATGATGAATTTGTATTTCCTTAGGTTTCTGGTGCCACCAGTAAAATACAACACTGGCCTCATAGCAATTAATATTTAATGAAGACAGCGTTTCTGGTTCCTGATATTGTGAAAAAAAATGGCCTATAACAGATTCAGTTTGTGGTGCTTTCTCTACTCAGTTTACCCAAAGGATGGTTAAAGAGGTGAGTCCTAGATCAAGTCTAGCTTGGAGCTATCTTTGACTGCCCTGTATACTGCAACAGCATACAGAATTCTCTTTATCACCCAAAATATCCCAAGACACAGCTTTGCTGCTTTGCTAAGTGAACAGATGGATAGTTTGGCCTTATAGCACCAACCCTGCTCGTCTTAGCCCAAAATAGAAGATTTTCCAGACATTTTCTCCACCCACCCTCATGTAAACTCTCTTTACATGAAGTGCAAAGTTACTAGTTGAAGTTAAATATATTGCATTTCAACAATATCTTATGTCCATAGACATTGGCATTGCGGAATTTTCCTTTAATAGCCAAAGTGATGTGAATATTAAATTAGTATGAAATGCCTATAGCTCATACTGGGCGAAGTAACACCCAGGATAGGTCACCAGTCAATTATAGACATACAGTCTATACATACAATCATGCACTAATTCACACCTAGGGATAATGTATTGTCTCCTGTCTACCTGACCAGAGTACCTGATGGAAACCTACACAGACCTCAGAGAGGTGCACACTGTGGCATAGATATAATGATCAGTGTCAGCCAGTTACCACTGTTTCTTCAAAATTCCTCAGAATAGTATTATATGTTAATTAAACCAAATATCATGCAATATATAACTAGCTTCATCACAAAAACTGTACGTGCAGGAAAAACTAAACACAATCAGCATGAAAAACACTCCAAAACCAACATAAACTTATCTCTGATGATTTTGACCTGTTGACCACCTGTGTTATTGAAGTGTTTTTATTCACTCTGCATAAGTTATTATTATTATGTTTCTGTATATCCCACACTCAAACCTACAACCAGGGAACAAAAAACCTTACACAAGCACAAGTGGGTTAGGACTTCATAATATACAGCTACACTTCTTTTCTCTCCCATTTATTTTTTTCTGCTTTTTTTGTTTTAGTGTTGCAGAGCATGAAGTAGAGACTTAATTTGTGTTTGCCCCATGTCCCTAGGGAGACTGCAGGCCTCTGTAGCTCAACAGGGAACATTTCTGGAATCTACCTTCCTGACTTATTAGCACTTGTTTTCATAGCTACCCTTCTCAAAGCCACAGCTGCCAACGTGGGTGTCAAGAAAATTCTCTTAGACTGCTCTGACACTCCACTAACTAACCGAAGTGTTTGATTACGTACGCGCATACTCCAGTAAGCAGCTCCGCTCTTGGGAAGCAGAAACTAAACTAAATGATACAAACCTGTGCAGTCACAGAGTCTGAGAGTGAAGGAAGACCTACTGCTGGAAAATGAGGTGGTAAAGAGGAGGAGTGTGGTCTTTTATATTTATACTAAACTATGAATTACTCACTGATGTATGCGCATTTCTCCTTTCTTTGTAATGTTTACTTCATCAGAGAAAGAGAGAAGATATGCACTTTATTGCATTGAGAATTAATTTAAGTTTTTTTGGACAACTTACATTTGGCCATTTCTTACGAAATGGTCACTAAGTGTAACTGTAGCTGACATTTTCAAACAATATAAAGAACAGAAAATATAAGCATTGGTACACCCTGCGATTAAATGGCTGTTACGGGCCTGGTCAGTGGCGGGGTTTAGCCACTGCTTTTTTGTTTGGGGTCTGAGTGTGGGGTTTTCATTGTGGGTTACTGGTTGTGGGTTTTTCTCTGTTCGGTTCAGGTTCTGGTGCGTTTATTTTGATATACCTGTCTGTCTTTGTGCTTGTGTCATGTGTTCATGTTGTCATGTGGGTTTTAGTCCTGGTCATGTGTTCCTGAGTTTCAGCTGTCGTGTATTTCTGTTAATCTGGTGGTGGGTATATAAGGTCCTGTGTTTAGTTCAGTCCTTGTCAGTTCTTCATCGTTCATGAGTGCCCTTGTGTATGTGTCAGGAGTCTGGTTTTTGCCTTGTTGGCTCAGGTCTTTGTTTTGAGCCCTCGTGCTCTCTTTTCTTTTGGTTAGTGAATAAACGTATCTGCACATGGAATCCTGGGTGCCTGCCTGCTATTTCCAGGGTAGCTCTCGGTCCCGGGGGATTAGCCCTCGCCACCGCGACAATGACTACCTGTCCAGGGCTTTCACCCTTTGACTGCTGTGTAGAGGACCCTCTACACAGCAGGACCCTCTATGACCCTGGTTAAGGATAGGGCGTTCAGAAAACGGATGTTCTGGGCACGAGTTTAGTATTGTGGAAAAAAGAAAATCTATGTTTTTGTTTTGAGTAACAATATCTTGTTTTGAGTACTGAAACTAAAATAAAATACAGACTCAAACTTGTTCATACAGTGTGTGAATAGAATGAAAATGTAGAGTATGGTGCAATAGCTAAGCGACTAATTATGTAATTACATTTAAACAGTACAGTAAAATGACAGTTATGACTCTAATTGTCTAAGGGTTAATACAAAATGTTCTATGAACTCTAATCTAACGACTAAACATCCAAACAATGCGATGTAATATGAGGGCCATGATGTGTAATAGACTGAATGTATTCACTTAACTATGAAGTACAAGAAAGATTAAAATCTTTATGTTCCTAGTGTTCTTTTCCCCCCATTTAAATTAGGACGCAGTGACTCATCCTGTGAGAGCTGTGGGAGTGGGCTGAAAAGCTCCACATGGGGCAATGGAAAACATTTCCTTCAACTCCAAAAAGGGAAATCTTCTCAATTTTAAAACCTGAAAACAGTGAGAGTTCAGAGTGAAAGTGATGGATGAACTATATCCTTCCACATTTGTCTCTGTATAAACATTTTTTGTATCAATTGTGCAACGGTGTTTACCTAACATGCATTTTTGAGTGTAGATGGGTAAAAGGGAAAATGTTTGAAAGGAAAGCTTTATTTATTCTTTTGAGCTCCAATCAGCACAAGATGTTTATTTTCTCTGTTGTGGCATTTTAACATTTGCCTGTGCACAGAATCTGTAGAATCTGTATCTCTACAGCTAAACCTATACAGGCCTCTCCAGTCAACAGGTAAGGCTCTGTGTGTGTATGTGTGTGCCATCCTACATGTATATATCTGATTGATAGTCATAGGAGGAGGTGCATCAGCAATATTGAACAAGTTAATCAATCCATTGTTTAGTGTGTGATAAATGATGTTAAAATGCTTATCATAAGTGAATCCTTATTATAATGAATTCTGTATCTATTTGTTTAGTCATCATGAAATATTGATACAGTATAACAAAATAAGCTGATATTAGATTTTGATCCTGATGTTATTTTATTCAAATAAAATGAAGTAAGTAAAACAAAAAAAACCCAGGAGGCTTTAATACATCAGGGACATTATTCTTATTGAAAGTGGAGCGGACTGAGCAGTCTTTGATAACAATCGTCATTTGTTCTCAGTGCCTCTACTTTACATTACAGTACAAATGGAAATACAGGACATTCATGGAAGAGGTTTCATTTTGCCTATTATTTTTTCTTTGATGTGAATCACAGAAATAGCCCAAAGCAGACTTGTTTAGTTCCTCACAGCACAAGGTCAGTGGAAACAGAGGGAAATCTTGTTGCTATTAAACATGCGTGTAGGGTATGGGAGCTCTCCCAAGGACGGCTGCTGTTCCACAGGGAGCAGGCAGTGTAATGGTGATGGGTGTGTGTGATGGATGAGCTGTGTGGGCGCTGGCTTCTCCCCAGGGCCTCTCTGTCTCCTCTGGGGTTAAACAGCATTCACTTCTAGTCTCACTCATTCCAGTACCACAGGGAGACAGACAGCATAGGCTAACATGGAAAACTCTGTTTCTCTGAATGAAGTCTCAGTAATTTCCTGATTATGTTAGTAGACACGAAACACTGCAACCTTGCATTTAACTGAATTGTTTGTTTGCCACACTGCTGTGCTCAGCTAACAGACCAAATCATTAACTTCTTTCCTGGGTTCATTAGTGCTTTAAAATGCCTTCATGTTGTAAAGGCTGAACTGTCTGCATTTCTGCATTTTCTGACTGAACTGGTATATGCTCTGAGCTTTTATCCTGCCAGGATGTTTAGACCAGGTTTTTAAATCATCACAATAAATTATACTGTCAAAGCTAGTTTACGTTGCTTCAACATCATTTAAAGTCCCTCTTCGAAATAAATACCTAAACTGTCATAAAGCCTATAAGAGGAATAACCTGACCAGAGGTTTCAGATTGACTGTTAAAGAGTAAATACTTTCATGAAACAGCTGTTCCATGTTTTTGGAATGTTTGACTATAGAATTCAATTTAAAAATGTGTTTAAAAATACAATTATGAAATAAATCTTCAGGAAGGATCAGGCTTGTGTGAAGGATGAGAACAAGTCTGCTACACCAGTGTAGTGTGGAGGACAGAGTCAAAGGGAAGAGTTGGTAGTCCACGCACTGTATTATGAGAATGCTCTCACCAAGAGTAAAGATTCCCACCGGAATCCACGTTCTCATTCACACAGAAAACAGAATACCGACATACTCATGGTTCTGAAGATCAAATACTGATAGGGAACTGGGATGAAGACCCAATGGTTGAGCAGTGACTACCTGTCATACCTGACTATACCTGACTATATATACTATGTGATGCACTTATTTCTGTCTCCACCTGCACATCACGTGATCTGTGTGCATGACAGCTTGTTAACAAACAAACAAGTAAAAGAAATAACTGTAGGCTATTATAGAACCTATGTTCCCTAAGTACTAGCATGGAACTCAGAACTGAATGCATTAAAGGAAGCCAATAACAAAGTGAGTCTGTTGTTCACCAAAAGGGGTTATCTGAGAATCAGTCTGCAGATCACAGAGGAAGGTATGCTTTGACGGGGTCACTGATATTGACTCTTTTCATTAAACGTCATGAGTTTATGATGTTCTACAGCTGTGATATGCTCATATTGAACTTCTTATCTGCCCTATTCTCATATCAAACATCCTGTATATGTCCTACACAATCAGTAGTCTAGCAAATCTTTGGGAGACCTTTAATATCAGTCACTGTCTTACAGCATGCATCTATTCGCTGAGTGCCTTCCTGCCTGCTGTAAATTTCTACCATCCAGTCCAGAGGAGGACAGAATCCCCTTCTGAGTCTTCTTTTTCTTTCTGTAGTGAGTGAGTCATTGTTTCTGTCACCCTTGGCTGGCTCATTAGAAACCTGAACCTCGATTTCTATAAAGCAGCACATTTCAAATACAAACCACACTAGACTAAATTTAATCCCCTGAATCTCAATTCCTGGCAACCTTTGTGTTGATTTTTCTCTCCATAAATCAATTTCCTACCATTCTAATGTCAGAGAAAGGAGAGCAAGGGTGCTAATTGATTGGTGCTACTTTGCATATACAGTACAGGAAAAATGTCACGTCAAGCTGTTTAGGTGACCCAGAGGGCTGTTGGATGGACGAGCTGAAGAGGGTAATTTATCATTCAATGCTCTTTAGTGCTGGCTGTCATGCTGTCATGCTATTGTTAGCATCAGTGGTCAGCTGTCAGCCATGTTGGATTATTAAGCACAGAGGAGCAACACAGCAGGTTGGACAAGGCCAAGGCCACACAAAGAGGAAATGTTGCAGTGAACTACATAATGATCAAGACCAGTGATTAGAAACATCTGTGCAAAAATGTTTTCCAAAAAATCTGTTTAAATAAAATTGAACGCATGCAAAGATTGGGGTATACAATATAACATACATGAAATATGAAAAGAATATGACAAGAATTCCAATTGAGATATTTGGATCAGTTATTGAATGAATAAGCTCTAAAATATACTATTTATTTTCTTATCGTTCATTTTCATATTGGAGAAGTGAGAAACATCCTTGCACCATTCCAGAATTAGCATCATCAAGCATCACCTGTGGCATCTGTGGCATTTAATGTATTCTGTTTATTAAATCTGTCATTTTGTCAGTTTGTCAGGTTCTATATGTTGTTGGAATCTCTCACATACCTTTGCTGCCTTCTTTGCACCCATCTTTTTGAATAGTGAAGGTCACTGATGTGGAAAGGTGACATTCATTTGTCTGGTGAGTCACAGATGTAAATCAATCGGTTTTGGTAGAAGAAGCTCAGAATAACTCATGGTCAGTGGAGCATTGTCTTCCATGCGAGACCTATCCCAATCCTGGTTTGACAGTTTCTTTCTAAATGCCCCACCATGCATGTCCATCTTTCCATTTGTCATTTATTGTGGATTGAGGTATAATCATTAAAAATTAAGCAGTGCTCAGTATTACTGTCATGCTTTGTAATTTGGTCACAAGAGCTTTATTTATTTATTTATTTATTTATGAATTTATTTATTTATGAAAGGCAATCTTATATGTACATCAGTGATGCAAGTATTTTATGTATTGCTATCATAGCTGAAGACTTTCATAGTCTAAACAAATGCATACTTCGAAAATAGTAACTTCTGTTTTGAATGCCAAAATGAATGAGTGAATAAAGTTCATACCCACTGTTCTCTCATTGTGTGTTCATGTTAATTTCTTAACCACTTGAACTTCAAACTATTCAGCTTTTAAACTTTGTTAATCCATTGGTCTCAAACGGTCACCTGTTCTTTTGCCGCTCAGTATAAAGAAATTTCTACTGTAATAAGAAGCAGTCTTCTGACTTCCATGTACACAACAGACCAATTTTTATTAGTAGTGAAAGGTGAGCATCAATATAGATACTGATATAGATAAGATGCGTTGGAAGATGTCTCTTTACTAGCTACAACATTCAAAGTAAACTAAATATTTCTATAGATGTTTTTATCAATGGGTTTTATTGAAGTTTGTCCAGAAACTGTCTTGCTTTGAAAGTTAAAGCCACTTTCATAAACCCAGATATTGCACTGTGTGAAAAATTAATTGTCCAGTAAATAATATGAATGTTGTTCTGAGAGTGAGAAATTCTGTAACAGCAGTGTTCCTTAGAGTTTAAAGGGTTTAAAGCCTTGCAACTTAAGTTTGTGTTAAAGTCAGCACTACCTGAAAGTCATGGTGTAGTGTGTAGCCTAAATGTAGCTTGCCCGAGTCCTCTGGAACATCTCTCTCCCTGAAGGATGGTAACTTTGGATTGGGTTTGTGCTTCAGATGGGCCTTTAGGCTCTAAAACGCATAGGCTAGGTACAGGCAGGTCTCGGTGCAGCACACACTGAGACACTGAGTGAGAACACACTTTTGGTCTCTGGGGAGGATGATAACGTTGGCTGTGGATGATTAATGGCAGGGCAATTGGCTGTTTAAAGGGCAGTTCTACTGGAGCTCTCCTATTGCACTATCAAGAGAGAAATGCAACACAGATAGAATAGTAGTTGTTTGTTTGTGATGGTAAATTTCATACTGTAATTAAATGTTTTGTGATAATAACACCTATTTGGGTTGCTGGGTCGGTTTTTACCCCCTGAAGCACATTTCCCTCCTTTACTTGTGTTCAACCCAGGTGCAAAGTTGTTGGGCTGGTCTTTATGTATGCAGAGGTTTTGTCATGCAAATTTATAATTGCAGCACAATTACCTATAATTGCAGAGATCTTTTCTGGTTTCCTCATGATAAGCTATTTGCACTATAAATAGAGTCTATAAAAAGGAGATTAGATTTTCAGAATCATACATATATTGCTTTTAATCTCTCCCTTCAATTGTCCAAAACAAAGCTTGTGTACAGCTAAACACAGCTTTTTATTGTGACATTTAAGTAATAGAAACTGGATCTTATTAGTGATCTGCTGCTCTGCCTCTAATTATTTCCTTTACAACTGCAGACAGCATCCCCCTGTCAATAGTTAGTATAAGTGGGATCAGGCTAATAGGCACGTAATCTTTAACCAAAACATGACCACTAACAAACACAAACCATACGCAACATTTACATGAACCATCTGCTTCTGTATGTATGCTACTGATTTGGATTATCTCTAATTTCACTGAAAATTAACATCTTTGAGAAAAATAGCTCCTTACTGAAACTATAGCCACAGACAGACATACTTGCCCCTCCCCATTAACTTTTCCTGCTTATGCAAAACCTGTGGGTAATTTATTCATAGCTCAGCATTTAGCGCTTCTAATCCACAGCTGATACTGTTACTGGATGCACCTAATTGTATAATAATGTTAAAGCAGGTTTTCAGGCAGGGTGCTTATCTGCTTGTGTTTAGTGTGGCGCCTGTGAGGAGGAAAGTCCAGCCGGAGGAGAAATCGGCTGGCAGCTTGGTAAGCAGTGTTAAAATTACCATGATGGACTGGGCCTGGATTTCTTCTCCATGCATATTTTTGCTCATTGTTCCAATCGTCGTCCTTAATAGGAGCTGACAGAATGTAAATGGGGTTTTAACGGGAACTGGCAAAGTCTGTAATTTTTCTCATTTAGTTTGTGGATGAGTGAGCTGGGCTTCTGTGATGTGTATAGGAATTTGTGAAGGTTCAATACATCACATCAAGCTAGGATTATGAATTTATGAGAGCTTTTGACTTCAGCAAATAGTTATTTCGCCTCCTGGCAAGCCTCTTTGCCCCTAGTTTAATAAAGGCTAAATAATTGTTTAAACTGTCATTAAAAACTAGCATTGGTGAAAAAACTGGTGTGATTTTAAATGGCTATGTTTTTTGATAGGTTTAATAAAATTATCCTTTAGATTCATCAGCAATTCACAGCAATTGTTTGCTTTGATATTTCAACCTTTCCTCTATAAAAGACTTGATCTCAGTCCTATTCAAAGTACTGTGTTTAATGCATGGCAGCCTGAGTGTGAAATATGACTGCAGTAAATTACAACAAAAGTTCTTGTAAGTTTATTCAGCGCAGCATATATAGCATATAACCCCTCTCTCCTGACACACGTCACTTTGAGTGAAGGAGCAGAGGAGAGTTGAGCACTCTGGCAGGGGTGTAGCAGCGGTGTGTCAGTAATAAGAGGAGCTGTGTTTAATGTATGCAGGCTGTTAGTGATGTTAAATGGAGCTTGAAGCCTGGCTGACAGCAGCATATCTCCACAGGCTCTGTACTGAGGTGAGGGGGAAGGAGGACAAGGGCAGAGTAATGGACTAGGAGAAGCAAAACCTGACAAAAAGCTTGCTGTGGCGGACCTGAGTGCGTACACAAGATATATGAAAGGGCGAAACTCCATTATCTTATTAGGACCATTACCTTAATGTACTGACAGTTGTCATATGACATATAACAGTAGGTCTGGTACATAAACACTTATGATGGACATCCATGTGAGATTAATCTTCATATGATAAATACAGTGCTGAAATAATAAACTTGCCATCTCAATTGTCCCTTGATTTTTTTCGACTAAGTAGATCATCGTGGAGTACAAGTCAAAGTCAAAGGCATGGCTGGTTGTGGATCCAGCATTTAAGGCCGTGCTAATGAATACATTATTAATGTTAAATGAGATTCTTTAAAAAGATACCAGATTTTCAAAAAACGTTAAATACATCTTGTGCCTTTGAAAATACATTTATTGGTCGTTTGTCAAAATTGCTTTTGACCTGTCATCAATCATGCTTGTTGTGCCTTCCAAAAATAGCTGTTTATGTTCTTAATACAGCAAAGACCAGCTGAAGAATCCAAGAAAGCTACACAGAGGACTCAAGGATTACATGAATGGTCTTATTCATCTCTGTGCTCCATGATCAGGTATATGTGGGTCTGCATATGTGTTTGTACGTATAGTTTTTTGTTTGCGTATTTAATTGTGCATTTAACTGTCATTAACATCCAACAATGTTTCCACATAGAAGTTTACTCATTCCATTTTTCTTTGGTCTGTAAAAAATATCAGATATCAACTGAGTGGTAAACAGTCTTCCGCAGGCATCTCATTTAACAAATCCACATTCTTGCCCACTTCAGCAGTAGACATCTTTTTTTTATGGGATTGTCACACATGTACTCAACTTCTGTGCGTCTCCCATGATCCATGCTGTTGTGGGAAACATTTGACCATCCACAGAAGCACTGGGAGCAGGTCCATAGAATCTTCCATTCATGGAGTCAGACTATCAGATACAGTTATCTGTGGCCATGGAAGATGGAGAGGAGCTTCTACACCTGGTAGCCTCTCTCAGAAGTATTCGTTCCAGCTGATGTCAGGATACCTAGGAAAGGACCACAATTCCATGAGTGGCTACGAAAGTGTCTCTTTATTATAACAGAAAAGACATATAGTTCTGAGAAAAGCTAATGGGTTGACTTACTGTAGTAGTTTTCACTCTGCCTCCAGGCTGCGCACATCTCCAGCCAGATCTGTTTACTAATAAGACACAGCCCTCGTCATCCAAGCACGGCATCATATCACACCACTGCCTGCTCCTGACGATTTGAGCTGAAAATATATATTAAAAAAAATGTATTTTTACATAAGAATTTTAGACACATTATATCTACAATAATGGAAGCTAAGTGTTCAGGCATTTCGTTTTTTAAGTTTTATCTAGTTTAAACTTTAATAAAACAGTCTGCATTTATAAGCAAAAACAATGATATACCTAACAATTAATAGACACATTGAATCCAAACACTACATTTAACATGTAATATATGTATATATAACGATTAGGTAAAAATAAGCCAAAGCACATTTAAAACTACAGTGATATACAAAAGTAGAGCAAACAACAATACAATAAAAACCCAGGGACAACAGATATAACAAATTATCAACCAGGGTATGAAAATGTGTTTTAAGATGAGATGAAAATATTGGAGATTAAAAACCTAGATTTTAAGACAAGGAACTTGTCAGTGGACCCTACCAGGACGTGTGGTCATAATAGATTAGAAAGGTTAGTAGGAGCTAGGCCATTTAATAATTTAATACAATCTTAAAATTCATCTTGAAACATACAAGGAGTCAGTAAAGGGAGGAAAGGTTGGGGGAAATATACTCTCATTTACATGTAAGGTAATGTAAAGTAATCGCATGGCCCAGAAACTCTCATGAATCAAGTCCTATTAGAAATGTATATGCACTGGAAGCATATGTAGTCAAAGTCCAAGTTAAAGTCAAAGTCAAAGTGAACTTTATTGTTAATTTACTGTATACAAGTATACAGGGAAACAAAATGTAGTGAAAAAGAATTGTCTGAACCTTTGTCAGAGGTCGGAAAACACATCATGACATCATTGACAGAATCTTTAACCTCTCAATGAAAACTTCTTAGCAGGGAACATAACAGAATAAATGTTCTTAACTTACAAATTAATGCATAACATAATCCTAGATGTAAAACCTTAAACAAATATAACAAACAAAAAATCATGCAACAATATTTATCCTCTGGCAGCAGCAATAGATAAAATACTGTCATCAAGAGTTCATTTATACACTTTTAAATTCTTTCAGTAATAGTCATGGAAAAAAATATCAGAATTTGTGTGAATGTGGAACTCATAGCCAGGTTTTTAAAAACATTTTATAATTATGTTCTTTCTAACCTGCTCAATGAACAGCAGCACAGTGGGTCAAGATATTCTTGCAGCCTCCAAAACTACTAGCATTGCCTTGGATACATATAGAAACCCAACTAAAATGGCAACTACTGCTGAGTAGTACTTAAACTACTGTGACGAGCTGGCAGTGGAACTGGCTCCCGTGAGCCTTTTCAGGGTTCAAAATGGGGCTGTTGGGCGGGAAACTGCCGTTTGGTGGGGAAAACAGTGTTTGGGGAGGAGCTAAAAGGGGTAGAACGTTTTCATTTGGGGTGTAGCCAGCGCCAGAGCTAGATGTAGAGGTGCTGGCTGTTCTGAAAGCTGTGTGGAAAGGCTCTGTAAATAGTTGGCACATAAAGCTTGAGAGATGGACAATTTCCAGTGTCTGTCAACTCTTTCTCATGCTCACCACACTACATTAAAGCCACAACAGATAAGTTGATTAAAGTGTAATATTTTAATAGCATTATAATTAGCAAACATGACTATTTCAACCACACCCACTGGCTTTGCCCCTGTGATCAGAAGGTCATGTATTGGAATCCTGGGACTGCTAGTGGCGCCACAAAGGCAAGCATTGAGCAAGGTCAACAATCTCCACTGCACCCTGGGCATCACCCTTTGGTGGCAGCCCACTGCTTCACATGTTAAATGGGTTAAATGCAGAGAAATGAATTCACATTGTTCACACTGTGTACTGTGGTGTGTTTACTTTATAATGGACTATACTTATACTGTCAATGCCATAACTTGCTTTCCAACAAGTCAGTTTGTCAAATTTCAACCCTGCTAGATTTATCACAGTCACTAGTGTAGTTTTAATAATGTCCAGAAGCAAAAACAGCTGTATTAGGCCACACAAGCAGGACCACTGGATGCTGGAGCACAGAGTGTATAAACATCATTTGTCCCTACAAACGGCTTGTAGCTTACAGGATTTCAATTTATGTGAGCCTAAGCTCCCCCTGTACCACACATGCTGAATGCAGTAGAGTATAGCTGGCATTTAGCAAATGCCAGGAGAACTGTATGAAGCTTGGTTGAGGAGGAATAATGGTCTAGAACCATTGGATTTGGTAGTTTCTGGGAAGGGAAATAATGTTACAGCATACACTGGCATTCTAGAGATTTGTGTGATTTTAGAAAAACTGGAATAACTGTTCCTATTTCAGCATAACAATGACCCCATACACAAAGCAAGGACAGCAAAGAAATGGTTTGTTTAGTGTAGTGTGTAAGAACGTGTCTAGCCTGCATGGAACATTCAACACCTTAACATGAATCTCAACTATGAGCAAAGTCTTGTCACCAACATTAGTGCCTAAACTTCCTAATGCTGTGGCTAAATGAAAAATCTTTGGTGAAACCTTCTCAGAAGAGTGGAGTCTGCTGAAGTATCAAAGGGGGCACTCATTTATTATTAATGCCCATGGTCCTGCAATAGATGTTTAACAAACAGATATATGTGATTTTTAGGTGCCATATAGCGTAGGAATAATAACAAACCTGTTGTTGCCTGAATGAAACAGAAAGCTTGGACCTAATTATCCCACTACATAGTGGAAAAAGTAAATTTACTCATTTAAAATGATATATTTTGGAACTCCCAGACCAGAACTAGTAGCAAAGATATTTTATTAATCTATCAACAGCAATCATGAACAACCAAATCTTTGCACATGCTGTTCATGCCATATTTTGTGGTAAATCTCTCTAGAAATCCACAACTGACTTGAACAGTAAAGATAGGAAAAGAGAGATCATAATGTGTGATATATAGCAGATATTATAGTTAATGAAACAAAAGAGCACACTTGGCCTGATAATAAAATAGAACACATTGGATCATTAGAACACCAAATATTCCTAAGGTAAGATTGTTTTTCACTTAATCAACTACAAATGTCTATTTATAAAAACTAGGGCACCCATATATATTAATTTGCATATCATGACATATTGTCCCTTAGAGACAGGGGGAGAGATGGAGGAAGAGGGATAGAGAAAAAGAGAGAGCGGAAGAGAGAGAAATGAAAAGATATATAGTAAGTATACTTGTCATAGGCATATTGTCAGTACTTTTTTTTCACTATCCAGGCAGCGAAAAGTGGCTGGAACAGGGCAACAATAGATTGTACCAGGACTCCCTTAGTCCTGAGCTCCAAACTGAGCTCACCTGCTGAGACTTCAGCCTTGGTTTGCTGTCATTCAGTTGGCCATAGGTCTGGACCAGCACCCCAGAACTACCTTATTCTCTGCCCACACCGGGTCACCTATGGCCATTCCTCCAAATGCATCACCTCTGGTCCCCCAGTGGAGAGCCCAATGCAGAGCCTATGCAGTTGAGAGACTCAAGTTAGTTCACCTAGTAGCATACCCACAGAAAAGACAGTGATGGGCACTGGCAGTGGCAATGGAGAAGGGCTTTCCTTAACTCAGTTTCATGATATGTTAAAGCATTTGTGATTGTCTATATTGATGATATTTTGGTATGCTTTGCTTATATAATGTGGGTCCTCTTTCACTTGCTCGAGCAGGGGTGGTGTGTCAAGGCCAAGAAGTGTAATTTCCATCAGTCAGTGTCTCTCTTCTCGGCTATAACATTGAGCTGGAAAGAGTCAGTATGGATGAGGCCAAAGTGTCTGCAGTGACTGAGTGGCCCCCTCAGTGAGACTCATGCAGCAGTTTTTGTGTCTTGTCAATTTTTACCACAGGTCTATCTGGGTTTCAGCATGGTAGCAGTGCTTCTAACCAACCTCCTAAAGGGGAACCTGAAAAAGCTAATTATCATCCCTTCAACGAAGGTAGAACATTTTGGTGTTATGCTAGATGAAGTTCTGTCTTTCTCATCGCTGGTTGACCAAAACATGCATCTTCTCTACAATATCGGAACCATCTGACTTGTTACTTGCCCAGTCTCTGGTCATCCCCAAGCTGGACTACTAGAACTCTCTACTGGCTGGTTTTACACTGAAGGTAACAAGACCACTTCAGCTGAATCAGAATGCAGCTGCATAGTTAGTCTTCAATGCTTCAGTATTCTCACACACCACACCTTTACTAAGGAACCTTCACTGGATTTGACCTTAATGCGGGTGGCCCCAGGGAAACTTAACATTTGCTTTCATGGCCAAGAATGGACTCGCATCCCTTAAATATCAGCACTGATCAAGCAGTGTGTCAGTGTGTCTCAGAGCTTCAAGCACTGCTCGTCTAGAACCTCTGTTGCTCAAAAGTAGAGGAAGAATTTGCCTTGTTTTTGAACAATTATTGACTTTAATTGTTCTCTTGTCTATGTGATACTTAAAAATGGACTGTGAATGCCATTCACCAAAAAAATAGACCACTGTTCACACAGGCTGTCAAGTGTCTTTGCACTGAACCCAAAAAATGCACCTGATATAGAAAGTTTTGACTCTGTGTGTATCATTTGTTGGGTGTTAGAAGGATTATATTTTTGATTAACCAAACAAGTAATGTGACTAATAATATTTGCAATAATATTAGAACAGGGCTGAACATACTAAGTAAAATAAACAGTGCATTGCCTGATGCTACACTTTCACTGTCTAATGGAGCAACAGCATTCAACAAATACAAACAAGTGCCAAAGAGCATCCTATTACCTACCAGTGTGAAACTGACTGAGTGCTACTCTCAGACTGCTCCACTAATGAGCCATCCATAGAGTCTCTGAGGGGCTTTGGGGAGACTGCTATTGCCCTGATAGGCAGGCTGACTCTGGCAAAATGCAATAGTGCTTTTCCAAATCAATACTTCAAAGAGGCACACTCTGTCTGACTGTGGAACTGGGAAGAGCCACAGTAAGCCCAGATCTAGTCTTCGGCATTGATAATTCTGTGGCTTAGAGGCACATATATTCACTCTCCCTTCCGCATTTAGCAGTGAGGAATTTGGTTAAATGTCTCTAAGAGTAAAACACCACACAGAGACAGCAAAGATATTTTTCTTCAGTGGTGCCCATAGAGACAGTATCTTTTTTTTTAATCAAATATCTTAGAGAGTGAGGGAGCTCACATACTATTCTTCATCATCATGAGAGAACTACTCTAAATAACTACTTGATAAGCTCTTCCCCATTATACTTTCATTAATTTCAGAAAGACAGTCACTGTGGGCCTGCTGGATTTAAGAGCATTACCCAAAATAAATCGTTTTACCAACAGTAGAGAGACAAAGACGCTATGAGAAAGGAGATAAGCCACTCAGTTCAGCTAAGTTCCCACGCTTAAAAACCTTCTAACAAAGGAAAAAGGCTGAAGGCAGATGTAGAACAAACTGTAGTGTAGGGTGAGCTATAAGAACAGATAGTCAGAGAAAGAAAAACTAGCTTTATTGTTGTCCTTAAATGACAACAATTTCTAAAGCAACATTTTCTAGGCAGAACATGGAGTGGTCTTTAAAAAGGAGAGAAAAAAACATACAACATCAAATTATTCCAAAACTTAAGATGCTTAAAATGCTACTACACACAAACGCCTATTTATATTTTATTTTTACACCTACAGATTATTATCACATATGGCTTGTGTGAATTAGGGAGTCATTTTTTTGTTTAAATCATTTGTTTTCTGCAAAAAAAAAAATGTTCTTCCTGTCTTTTCTGCTGTTTCTTCGTCTTTTGTAATGTTTTGTTCTCTTTTCCTCTGTTTTCTTGTCTATTCCATTGTTTACATTCTCCTTGTTCCATGCACCTTTGTTTTCCACCACCGTGTGTCTGTCTGCCAGGTGTGTTTGTTATTGTTTTGATATCAGACTCCACCCTAGTCCTGCCTCCTCCTCAGTGATTCTACCTTGTTACTGTGTCATCCCCAGCCCAGGTATTTCCTATTCTCTAGTTAGTTTACACAATCAGTGTTTCAGTCTGTGTTTGTTGATTTGCTATGTTTCTGCCAGAATGTTATTTGCTTTTGTTTTTGCTCTGTGTTTGCTCAAAATTCTGTGTTATTTTTGCCCCAGTGTTTATTGACTCATGTTTGTATTCTGGCTTTCTGTGTCTTTGTTAGTTTTTTTTTTCTCTGTGTGTCTCCATTCAGCCCTGGTCGGTCCCTGTTAATCTCTATACTGTTTAGTTCCACTTTTGTTTTACTTTATTCTTAGGCTTCAGTATTCTGTTTTATTTTTCAGTTTTCTACGTCCTCATCCTTACCTACATCTCATTGCACATGCTAGTTTCACATGTCAAATCTCACAGAAACTTGAAGCATGGCAGGGAGTCACATGAGATTACAGTCTCTCAACTAATTTCTGAAGTCTTCCCAATTGTCCCAGCTGACCGGTAAAGAAATAGCCAATGGCTCTCCATTGTATACTATTTATACCATGCTTTATACACACCTGTTTAGGTGTACAGATAGAGACAATATCTCATACTGTTGGCTGGTTATTTTGGGTTTATGCACAATCCTCAACATTGCATTGACAAAAAACAGTCAAGAACCAACACAACACAGTAACATGGCACCAGATTTCTGGTGTCACTACAGGGCTTCTGCAGTGATTCTTTTCTTTTGATAGATGTTTTGGAGAGAGCTGATACATTGTGCAGCAATAAGTGGGCTACAACTATAACTATAAATCTACAGAGTGTACCTGTGTGTGGCACTAGCTAATAAATGGAAAACGAGTATAGCTACAATATACCTGACTCTATCCACTGGGAGCTCCTTATAATTGTGACACGATTTGCCGTAATGAGTTTGAAGTTGGCGTTCAATTTATTGAGATACAGGCTGATTATGTTGAAAAAACATCAAAAATATTGATTTTTTTGGTCTTATATGAAAGAAAAGGTCTTTAAAATGAATCTCTCAAAGTTTCATCATAGAAATAATTGCAAAAATTTACTTAAATGGCTATTTAGTCTGAGTTGTAGCTCTCAAGTCTTACAAAAGAATGTCCAAAATAAGTGCTGTTTTCGCCTATCCTCTGAAACGTCACAATCTCAGCTGTCCAAATTTTCCGTTAAAACATCAGTCTCTGATCTTTTTAAACCTATCAAAATGCTTAAATCATGTACACAAAACCTTTTCAGTTGCCAATAGGAAGCACTGTCACAGCCTTGTGTCCGCCTACCCCTCGACAGATTAGCAGTGTTCTGTGTAGCCTAATGCTAGCGTTTTGGTTTTTTTCCAGAATATATCTCTTCACAAAGATCGGGTGTAACATTTGTATTTTGGGTCAACATCATCGAAGTTGTTTAGAGTGAAGTGTGTTGTGTTGTGTGATTGCTGTTTGGT
>JBBPDH010000124.1:10326886-10340396 GCA_037974565.1 Clupeocharax schoutedeni
TGTGATAGGTATTTGTGTTGATTAGGCCTCTGAAAGGTTGGAACATGCAAAAGCCTAAATACAATGTCCCCAAATGCTCTAATAAACTAGGTTTGTGCTTTTAAAAAACTAACTTGCGAAAGCTGCCTTATGTTGAGTATGGGGACTGTTTAAACTTTAGCTTAACATTTATGGGAAGGTTTTGTTTGTCGTTGGAGTAACTGCTTTTCATCTCACATTTGCTAAGATAAAAAAAGGCAGGAAGGTAGAAAAAGGGGGTAAAATATCACTTCAATCACATGTGAATAACTGAGTTTCCATTCATAGCAGGCAAAGGCACATGTGAATGAAATGTATTCCCCTGTGTCTGTGAGTGAATGTCAACTGTGTGTTTTGTGTGTGTGTTTCTTCTGGCTGCATGCTTGTGAATGTGCAGGCTTGGTGTGCTGTGAATGGTGACAGAATGTGACTGGCTCCTCTGCGGTGGAGGCGGAAGGGCTCTGAGTGAGCAGGGAGAGAGAGGATGGGGGGGCTTCTATTAAACAGAGTGGAAGGGGGGCTTCTGAAAGAAAACACTGCCATTCATGTGACTAACACGCTTGTTGCCACATGCTGTAAAGGGATGCTGGGTACAATTTGCAGCTCCTCCCCTTCTACCTCCTCCATTTTTTTTTCTCTCCATCTGCGCCTCCATCACTCTCTCTCTCTCTCTCTCCTCTCTCCCTCTCTCCCTCCCCCCCCCTCTCTCTCTCTCTCCCCCCCTCACCCACCCACTCCCTTCCCTTTTCTCTTCTCTGTCACGACTCATTCGTTTTTATTTATTTATTTACAGAAAGGGGAATCTTCCATCTGGCATTTCCCTTCTGAAATCAGTTTATGCACTTTGTTGCATTAATATTACACTCTAATCTATTCCAGTTTTAGAACGCTCTAGAGAGCTAATATATCCTATGCCTAGTTGGATGGACAGTTTGGATAAATAGGCAAATAGGTTGTTGTGGTGAAAAACTGGCATATGCTCACTATTGTAACCATGTCAGCATTTAATTGTTCAAAATCTGACATGTTCAGTGAGTCCATACCTGACACCTTGTTGCCCCATAGCGTTTCTTTTACAGCCTTGCTGTACCTGTTCGTCAGGCACGCATGATGCATCTTGTCTTATGATGCATAAGACAAAGGATCATTCTAAATGACCCCTGCCAAGTCTCCATCTCTCCTGTAGAAAAAAAATCTACTTGGAATAAGCAGTGCTGTTTTTATATATACAGGAGAAAAGAGGGGGAGAACTATTGATTTTTTTTCTTGTAATTTTTTAAACATGTGACTTCTTGGTGCTATTTTTGACATTGCCTCTTTTTAAAAATGTGCTATTTTATCTGAGCAACGATGCTATTTTGGGTGCTGAACTGCTCTGCTGTGTAGTTATTCTCTTGGCCATGTGACAGGCCTATGCTATTTAAAGCGTGATCTGCTGCTTTGGGGAGTGGGAGGAGGTGCACAACTGGGTGTTTTAGAATTCTGCAGAACTACTGAGCCAGAGCTGGGCGAGCTCATTAATTTGTGGGGGTGAGGTGGGGGGGAGCAATTGCATACAGTATAAGAGCCAGTTTGAGAGATCTGCCAGGGGTACCTTATATAATAGACCAAAGATCTAATCAAGCATTGTACGGTTTCTATTTGTGTACCATCAGTGTGCCGCAGTATGCCAGAGGTGATGTATGAGCCAGTTTGTCATGATGTTTTTTAGGTGGGGTGGGGGTGCCCTGTTGAATAGAACAGAATTCTGCAGTAGAGCTTCGAGTGCTTTTCTGGCACTAATGTAGTGCAGCAAGAGCTCCATGGTGAGCTGGGTTGCTGGGGAAAGCAGAGAGTTGGTGGGGGTGGAGGGGGGGCAGTGGGTGGAGGATGGAGGGAGGGCAGCATGTTGTTGGTATTCAGGTGTAGCAGCTGTTCCAGACGCGGCAGCTATTTTTACTCACTCCGCTGCTTTTTTTAGACTAGGAAGATTGAACGGAAGAAGAGTGGGGCCAGAGCGCCTTTGCGACGCTGGGACAGACCGTATTTCTGTACGTGATGTTCGTGAGCAGACCCCAACGACCTCTGGTGATCAGCCTTAATGTTAAAGTAGGGGGGAAATGAGAAATGAATTAGCAGAATTACTGACGTATTCTCATAAGCCCCATCCCATCACAACCACCACTACCATAGCAACGGGGGGTGGGGGGTGGCTCTGAATTGTATGCAATGTTTAAGGGCCATGGCAGCCCCTCCTGTTGCACCTGCATGTTCTCTTCTTGTCTCCACTGTTCGAAAGAGATGTGCACTCATACACATGCATGGAAGCTCGGCTCTTTGTATGCAGCGTGCAGTCGTGTCCCTGGTCGAGCGTCAGTGCTTCTCATAGTACTCACAGCAGCTTGCGTAGATTCCCTTTTGTGGCACTGCTCAATTAGGCACTGCCAGCAACACTAGTATGGGCTTGGTAGTGGTTTCTTTAGGAGTTTCTGTGCCCTGTATAGGTCAGTAAACTGCTGTTTAACCAATGGGATGGATTTGTCCATTCAAGTTGATCTAAGATGGAAAAAAGGAATCGCACTGATTTATCATCCCCAATAATTAAGGCTTTGTTGTCTAGAATAAGGTGTGTCCCAGACTTAAAGCCATCTTGGCTCCTAAACGAACCGACATACAAACCTAGCATTCCTGCTGCAAACACTGCATGGTGGTCCAGTGAGAAGTGTGGACAGACTGCATTTTTAGCCTTTCATTATGTGCATATATTTCCACTCCATGTGAGCACATACACGTGTGTGCTTGGCCTTAAATTCCTGTTTCTCCGAGTTGTCAGGATGACCTGCAAATGTATTGCCAAACCTTCAAAGGAATGCTGTACGTGCAGAATCCTAAGGGCTGATACAAGACCTAGAGTTGTGGCCTTGATTTGACATTTGTAACCACAAGTATGTTCTTTTGACAGGACTATTCACCTTCACCTGACAGGGAGAATTATTGGTGAAGATATATTGCAGAAGCTTAAGTTTCAGCTCCTCCTTAATCAAGTAAATGGATCTGAATCATAAGCAGTGTTTAATAACAGTAACACACAACCTCATTTACCTGTTCACTGTAAGTTTAATGCTCGACTGTCCTCCAGGTGGAATCACACACACACACACACACACACACACACACTCTTGTTACTGATCAGGTTACCCGTAGTTGAGCCCATTTAAGTTTTTTCAAGCCAGAGAGCATTTGATTCTTAACTTGGGTTTAAAAATAGCTAGTGAATAGAGTTCTCCCTCTTCATCCCTTGACTTTGCGCAGTCTCCCTCTCTCCTCCTCTCCTCTTGTTTCTATTTTTGGCAGTCCCTAGGATCCCTCCTCACCCCTCCCTTTCTGATGGGCTCTACAGACGTCATCACTCCCTCCCTTCCTCCCTGCTTTCTTCTTCCTCTTTCTATCCGACAGCTTTGCTCTAGTGAATGACCGCTGTCTGGATCAGTCTTTCATGAGCTGAGGGTGTTAAATGAGAGCATTATAGAGAACACCACCTGTTTTTTTTTTTTTCCTTTTGGTCCCCCACATTCTTTAAAACGAGCAAATTAAACCTGCATTTTAATTTTACTTCCTCTTGAATATGTGCCAGTTGTGCAGGGAGAAACTTCTGTGGCTTAAGCCAACCTACAGTTTAGAGCTGACAAACACCTTCACAGCTTCATTGAAACAGGTTCCTTGTTTCGTAAACTGGCCTATTACCTGTTCTGCCATTAATTTAAATTGTTCTTGGACTAAAACACTATTGCCAAATGTGGTGATTGTGGTAGGGCCTGCATCTTCTCCACTGAAGTAGGCATTGCAGCTTGGAGCTTACTTGACTTTTCAGGCTAAAATACCTTCTTGGTTGCTCTTTTAGTGCAGGGAATGTCGCTTATGATTCATGTGAAATGCCTCCACTAATCTGGTCATTCGTTTGACACAGGTGACAAGTCGCAGCTCCAGCCTTTTACTTTAAACACGTCAATGTGTTCAAAGTAAAGTGTTTTAATTTAATCATATCCCCGCGTGATAAATGTTGTTTTTCCTGACCACAACTTCTGTCTTCTTTTCCAGTGGTGACAGGGGCCACGGATGGAATTGGGAAATCCTATGCGGAGGAGGTAAGGGTTCCTCCACTTATTTATTTCTTTCCCTCCACGGAAAGCACAGTGACTCATCACAGGAGATGGGTTTCTCTTCGAGGCCACGGGAGGGAGAGCGACAGGAGAACTGCTTGTGGCAAAGGGGCCTTCCTGCCTTCAAGCCTACTGATCCTTCCAAGAAGTTTTGGACAACTTGGACTACATCTGAACTTGCAAATATGTTCACTTATCTAAATGCTACAAAGTTTATGAAACAGGGGGTTAAAATCACGAAAACATACTTACAAAACTTATGATGAATAAAGGCTACCAGCCACTGATTAGCACAGTGTTAACTGATCCTTTATGATTACATTTCTTGTTAGCAACATTAGCCGTTTGAACTATTTCTCTAAGCTGAATGCCAGACAAAACACACCTCGGCTTCAAAAAACATGAAGGGGAAACATTTGTAGAACTTTTATATGCATTTTACTAGATTTATTTGAATTTATTATTTGATTTTTTTCCTTTGCATGATTTCTGATCTGTTATGTTTTACAGCTTGCTCGACGAGGATTTTCCATGATGCTTATCAGCCGCTCTCAAGAAAAACTGGACGATGTTGCACAATCACTTGGTGTGTATTTTCATGAATTTCAATTTTTTTTTTTTTTTTTTTTTACATCGTCGCCGCCTCTGTGTATGTACACGCACAAGTGAACAAACCAGAACCCCTCTGTAACTCTGAATGACAGACAGTCCTCCTAATGTTAATGAAGCAGAGTTTATATTTAGTCCTGTTCTGAAAGGCGGGGTGGGGGGCCTGGAGAGCTGACTGGCCAGAGATCTAATGCAGCCTGGCAGGAACACACAGTCAAAGCACCACATGGAGCTCCAGGTGCCCTTTGTGCATCTCCTCCAGTAGTGCTGCCATTGAGACCTAGCTTACGTCTGAGATGCTAATGCATACCTTTGTGTTGCCTGATTTAAATTATTTAAATAATATAGTTTCACTTTCATCCCAAGGCATCCAAAAGAAAATAAGCTTGTCCACCAACAAGCCTCTTTAACCACTCCTCCTGGAGTCTCTCTTTCAGCATAAAGTTGAGGCCATATCAAAACCTTAAAGCACCGTTTATAAATCATGGGTGCGCACAGGTGGTCTAATCCCACCACCATTGTCCCTCATAGTGAAGACACCACTTCGTATTTCCTTGCCAGCTGAATGTTATTGTTTGTCCCGTTTTCACATTTGCTACCCCCCCCCCCCCCAAACCCCATGTAAGTCCTACAATCCTGTCTGATGACTGTCGTCATGGAAATTTTCGGGGTTGAGAGCACAGGGTGTAGGAAGATGAGGATCTCCATCTAAACACTCATTGACGTCTGCACCCCTCCCTCCTGCACACCCTGTTTCTCTTTTGCACGTAGCCAGACTTTTTCCCTTTCATGCTTCATGTTGTCCCTTCTTTGCATTGTCTTCATTCTGTTTTTAATAGATTTTTCTTAAAACTACTTGCTTCCTCGTTTTTTTTCCAATCAAGAGACACTTTCACGGAGTCTGCTGGGGTTTTTTCTGAATGGGAGGGTGCAGTCGCTATGGACTTTGCTGCCAGTTCACTTGTTTTCTTTCTCTCCCTCTCGCTCACTCTCTCATTGCCACTCCTATCTCAGTAGGCTGAATGAGGAGGGACAGGGTTTGTGTGAATGGTTGGCTTCTTGCTCACAGGATAAGAGCTGTAATTCTGGCCCTGATTGTGTGTTTACTGAATGATTTGTCTGTAGATAAGCCAGTGCGAATTCCTATCCATGTTTCTTTGTGTTCATGGCATCTAATTTGGTATAGTTTATTTCTCTTCATTGTGCAAAAGTGTAAGAGAAAAGAATAGATGAAAGCGCAAGTGAAAAATAAAGGGGCTGCAGCTACCAGCATGCCATAAACACAGTCGTGCTGAAGGCTCACTGAAAAGGGTGGGGGGGGGGGGGGTTATGGGTAGTCACGAGCTGGGTCTCTCCCTGCCAAACCTGGCACTCTTTGCTCACGCCTCAACCAAATGCCCTGGCAGTGTGGGGGCTTGGAGTCACCAAGACCACTTAGCTACAGTCACGAAGCTATTTAAAGCCAGAAACTTTATCTCAAAATAGATTTCATATTTGCTAGCATAATATGTCTTCATAGATCATGTTCACTAGCCTGCAGTTCCCCACCCCAAACCCAAATCTGCCTCCATTGTGCCTCCTCATATAACTGCGCACTACACCATGATACATCAGAGGAATTTTCCTCTCATAACTCCCCTCCAACAGGGCACAGACAAACGAGTCTTTGGACAATACATTGTAATTGCTGCAAGCACGTCAGCTGAAGTAGAGGAGGGGTGGAAGTTTGAGAAGGGCTCATTTGTTGGCATACAGCGCCCCCTGCTGTCCTTTCAAACCTACAGTGTTTTCCTCTGCAATCTATTTTTAGTACGTTTGTACATGGAACTCCTGCAACAGGAAAAGACTAAGACAATTTTCTAGATATTAATTCAGGAGTGTATAGGTGGCCAGTGTCATTGTTTGAGCACTATTTTGATCATTTGTTGTCTCACAGAGACTCGTTTTAAGGTGGAGACGAAGACAGTCGCTGTAGATTTTGGTCAGGTGGATGTTTATCCCAAGATTGAAGCTGAACTTGTGGGCCTGGAAATAGGAGTCCTTGGTGAGTTTGAATTTAATTTCACTTTAAACATTTCATTGGACCTGGGCTGTAGTTCACTTGCTCACTCACA
This sequence comes from Clupeocharax schoutedeni, assembly GCA_037974565.1. Classification (NCBI taxonomy): domain Eukaryota; kingdom Metazoa; phylum Chordata; class Actinopteri; order Characiformes; family Alestidae; genus Clupeocharax; species Clupeocharax schoutedeni. Next base: position 10,333,767 of record JBBPDH010000124.1, read on the forward strand.
CACACTCATGTAACAGGCAAAAACAATCTATATAAGGACGCTCTGATGCATCATAAAAGCAGCCTTTCAGTCTTTAAATGTGTGATTTGAGTTTTCTTACATATATGAAGTTTTGGCCCATCAATGTTAAATGCAGTAGAAGTGGTTAAAGAAATGCTTTGATTAAAAGTAAATTAATATTCAGAATATTCAAAAGAATTTAACCTTTGTTTCACCTGTTCTTTTCTTATAGTGAACAATGTTGGTATCTCATACCCATACCCAGAGTTCTTCCTGCACATCCCTGATCTGGACAATGTGAGTAGTGTTATGACATGGTGTGTAAACCTATAGCTGATGTGCCATAAAGGAACTGCTTTTGGATCCAGAAAATCTTCTGACGGATGTTTATGAACTGTTCAGTTTGTAGTTTGCTTGTTTGTTTTCCTTTAGGGTATGTGTGAGCCATGTGGCATTTTAGAATGCTTTATTTTTTAAAAATGAAGGGGAAAACTGGAAAATCATTAGTCTTCTGTTTCAGTCTTATCGTGTGGTTCCTGCCATGTTAAAATGTCCTGTTGGAAACTGCAGTTTTGCCAAAGAACATGTTTTGAGTGGTTAGGAGTAGGCAAGTTACATTGTTGGCTTTCCTTGATTGTCTGTGCTCTTTTCTTTGGTTCTCTGCTTGAAATGGAATTAATAATCCCCTGTTTAGAGACAAAGGTTTATTATATTGAGCACTCTACAAGTACCTGCCTATATGAATCTGCAACCTTTTTATGTTTCGGGGTTTTTCTTTGGGAAGACATTTAGGTTATTTCATGATAAGCAATAATTCTGGGATATATTGAACTTAATTGACTGGCAAATACTTTTTAGCAGATGTAGCTCTGTCTAATACCCATCTTCTCTTTTTCTTTTAGTTCATTAACACAATGATAAATGTCAATATCACTTCAGTGTGTCAAGTAAGTATTTTCATTCATGTGTACTTTTCCAAGCAAAACAATTAATGTTGGATAATTGTTTTGATACTTTATCTATCTGTTGCTTTTCTGAAGTAATATGTTTCAAATTTCTTCAGATGACTCGTCTGGTGTTGCCCAGGATGGAAGCAAGGTGAGTCCTGAGAATCCTCCTCAGACTAACATGGCCAGGCTATTTGAATTTTAAAAAATTAAAAAGGGGAATTGGAATTTCTAATCCTCAAAATTGAGGCTAACATTAATGGGCGTGGTAATGAAAATATTGAAGTAGAAATCTTTACCTGCTGTCCAGCATTACCCCCTTATTTCCCACAGTCTTTTTTTAAAATGGCTTGCCAGGCTGGGTAACAAATGCATTCCTGTGATTAGCCCTGGAGTCTCACATGACTCAAAATAGCCAATCACGGAGCTGGGAAAATTTTGTACAAATGGGACCAACCTCAGTTCTTTAAAGCACACTACTGCAGCTGCAGGGGTACTGCGTGAGAAAGCTGGTGCCATGGCAACACACAAGGCGATCATAATTAGTTTGTGTGCGCGTGTGCATGCGCCAGCCTGTTACAATGCTGTTAAGAGTGTAGATTCTTGTTTTAGCCACTCTAGTGGGCTTGTTCTGTGAGATGTCAAGTTCAGAAGCAGCACATTAAACTATTTCTCATTCTGTCTGTTTTAGAGGCAAAGGTGTTGTCCTCAACATCTCTTCTGCCAGCGGCATGTACCCAGTTCCACTGCTGACTGTTTACTCCTCTACCAAGGCAAGTGGAGACCCATCTATACAACCGTACTTACATCCGACCAAACCAACTTCACTCTCTTACAGTTTAGTATAAGGTTCTGTGAGTGGCTCTCTGTCATTCCTAGGGAGCCCATGTTCTGCGGGTTTTGGTTTCTACTACCATAACATACCTGGCCTGGGATTGGAACCCTCCGGGTTAACATTTTAGCTTTGTATATTGTAATGTTCTTCCTGCTCTCACACCCAGTTCTCCTCAGGGAGATCCTGTTAAATTCATTAGTTGTGTTTGAAGAAGGGGAACCTCTAAAATGTGCAGGAACTCCAGGAACATGGTTGAGAAACACTGAAAGCTTCACATAGTGCTGAACTCTGCTTCTCCAAGACTGAAGTTCATGACACTAGCACAATAGTGTCTGTAAAAAGTAAGGACTTCATATCCGATGAAAACATTTTTTGTTTGTTTGTTTTTTTTAGGCTTTTGTTGACTTCTTCTCTCGTGGAGTTCAAGCAGAGTACAAGAGCAAGGGGCTCATCATCCAGGTTAGATTTCCTTTCTCTTTTTTTTTTTTCTTCTCTTTTTTCTTTTGGTTTGTTTGTTTTCTGGATGTAAAAGTCATTTAATTCTATAGAGCGTGCTGCCTTTCTTCGTGGCCACCAAGATGACGAGGATCAGGAAACCCACTCTGGACAAGCCCACTCCTGACCGATATGTAGCTGCGGAACTGACCACAGTGGGGCTGCAAGACCAGACCAATGGCTACTTCCCCCATGCAGTCATGGTAAGAACAAGACAGTCTTTCTAGATACTATCGGTCTAGAGACTGTGTCTTAGGGCTTCATTACATGTAGGGCTGCCGCAGTGTCCTATGTTTCAGAGTGTCCATCCTGGTATTTATACCGGTATTGCATCCACAAAATGCCAGTATAAATGGTGAAGGCAGTATTGATGGTGTGGCATTGTGTGACCCAAGCATCTGACTGAACAGTCATTACTGACCTCTATTAGACAAACAAGTGCTCTCTCCAGCTGGTGCTATGCACATTTTTAGCAATGTGCAAAATCATTAGTAGAAAGAAAGTCTGCCAGCCAGGCAACTTTCAGCCTTGATCCACCCTTAGATATGGTTTTGAATCTTTTAGATCAGTGGTCACTAACCACTTTATGCAACACATTATTGTAGTTAAGATGTTGCACAATTGTAAGAAATGGCTAAAGACCATGTAACTGTGAATGAAATGGAAAAAAAAAACCATGTCTTTTGATTTAATGCCTTTTATTTATTTTCTGTGTTTGTCTTCCAGGGATGGCTGACCACTGTTCTGGTTCCCATCAATCTGGTCATTTACTTTGGCATGCGTATGAACAAGGCTCAGCGTGGTGGATACCTCAGGAGAAGAAAGCTGAGATAGTTTGCAATGATTGCCTGATAGAAAATGGCGCTCAAGACATCCAAAGTGTTTCTTCTGTGCTGTTTCTATCAATGCAATTTGGAAGTGACTGCCTGACTTTTGTATCAGTGTTTTGAGTAGTTTTGTGTTGAGGTCTTGAAGTACTGCCTCATCTGAAGAACTTTTTTTTTTTTGTTTTTTTTTTAATATACCGGTATATATATATACATCTATATTTGTGGAGGAACTACTGACTGCACAGATGTGAAACCGAAACATCTTGAAATGAAGTAGTTCAGACTTTGCCTTTAAAATTTTCTAAATTTGATTTCGGAATGGGGGACTTTCTGTACAGGGTCTAAAGTGTTGCACTGCTACATGGAGGGCTAACTTTTCACTGCTGTTGTAAGCAGCGGGGGGTTGAATTGAAAGTGGGTTTGATATATACATAATCTCATGTGTATAGAAAAGCCACTCATGCACCTAGTTTGTGCCAGTGATGCCAGTTCCCTGTCATTTGTTTACAATAATGAAAGGTGAATTTATACAAAGACTATTCCTTCTGTAGCTATAGAATGATCAGATGAGTTTTGGCCTTTTTTATCTTTTTTTACATTTTGTACCATTTATGACTACTATAATATTTATGAAATTGGTGGTGGGTTTTTTTGGTGTTTTATCCTACATGTTGATGTTATGGTGCTTTTGTTTGTTTTTACACAATGAGCCACGCACATACTGTCAATCTCTGATCATTCGGAATGTGCCTTACAGTAAGCAGAAAACTGGTCATCGTTATTGAAAGGAAATCTTTAATAGCTGCTAATCAGGCTGAGACCTATCAATGCACTTACTGGCCTTTTTTTAAATGAAAAACAAAAACTTCCAAAGAGCATACCATGCCTTATCAAGTGTATTTATTTTTATTAAGGCCTCAGTTTTTGCCATTTTCTATGGCTTCTGCCTCTGTTTTTTGTTTGGACCAAAGCAAGTCAAACAGAAATTCTCAGGTGTCGCAGCAGATAGAAAACTTGAATTTGTACATTCCAGTCATATTTAAGCACAGGATAAAATGTGCCTTTTGTTGCTTAATCAATGTATACTTGTTTGGTAATAAATTCTTTCTAAAAATTAAATAAGTTGTTTTATTTTCCTACTTTAAATGTGTTTGTCATGAAGTTTTCACTTCATCAGTCACATCTAAGTCCTTATCATAGTTCATTGGAGAATTGAACATATTTGGTTACTGTGCTAGAGGTTGTGCTGAATCTTGATGAAATAATGTGAAAGACCAAAATGCTTTTGCAAGTCTGCCTGTTTTCCCTGTATACTAAAATAGGTTTAGGGAGCTTGTCACTTCTTTTGAATACATCGCACATGAACCTCATTTTTAATATTAACGTTGTACATTGAATACATGTACTTCATTTAAACTTCAATCAGGTTTTAAGATGTCATTTGTTTAATGAGATTTGAAAATAAAAATCGCAATTTGTAACAAATGTTATCGGTTTGTATTTTAAAGTACTTAAATACCTCAATACTCAAGTAATCCTAAAGCACCCTTTCAGATATGCCATTTTATCAACAAGTGGATAAAGGAAGCCCTCCTTTGCTGGACAAAACAGGTCAAAGAAGATAACCTGTTTGTCTTCTCTCTGTACTATAGTGGTGATGACTGGGTTTGTATTTGATTGGAGACTACCGATTTTAATCCGGCTAAAGAATGTCACTGTCAAAAGCCAAACATGGGTTTACAAGCCAAATTAGTTAGCAAACACACGCCACAGCAAATGTTAAGGTGTTAAATATTTATATATATCAAACCTCCCATGACAGAAATATATATAAAATATATAAGAAATATATTTTCATTTCTTTGCTTGTAAATAAAGCTTAATGTCACAAAAAAACAACTTATTTCCATATATTTGTCAATTCAGCCTGCAGCAGTTTAGCTCCATTCACACTGGTGTGTTTCAGGCTTGCTTTCTGAATACAGGGTAGCCAGTCATGACAGAGGTAATAAATACTGTATGGACAAAAGAATTGGGACATGCTGGAGTAGAAAATGTTCTCCAAACTGTGTCCACAAAGTTGGAAGATTGTCCATCACTGAAAGTAAAGGACCTTGCCCAAACCCTGAAACCCTGTGTCCCAATAATTTTGTTCATATAGTGTACATAAACCAGTTTGTTTATTTCCAAAGTGTTTAGAGGAGCTAGAAAATGTACAAATAACCCATGTTTTTGGTACATACAACCACAAAAGTAAAGATAGGTAGGGCATAGGGTCTTGCGATGCAAAAGAACGTTCTTTTTAATTAAGACCATATTAATAATATGTGTTCTGAACAGTATAATATAGAGAACACTTGTAAATTGCTGGTTATTTATTTGTTGTAATTTCTTGATCCTTCATTATGTAGGAACTATTGTGCACATGGGCGTTTAAATAGTCGGACGGTTTTATGTGACGCCCCGTGGATATGTTTGGAAGCTACATAAATGGTTTGCTTTGTAAAAAAAATAACAAAAACAACTCGCCTTTATAGAGAGAAAAAGACATCTTTCGTTTCAGCTGGTCACACGTGAGATTTCTTGCATCTCTGCATGTACTGACTGGATGAACAAACAGTTGTTTAAAAGGTTCTGTCTGTTCGTAACTGTTCGTCTCTCTGGAGTTAGACTGTTTATATGAATGATTTAATCTTTCACAGACCTACAGCCTAGCCATGCATATGTAGCATAAATTATTATCTTTCCATCTGTGATTTAATGTGTTAAGTCATTTTGGTTGATGGCACGTTCTGCCCATTACGAGGAAAGAACTGTAGATCGCTTTGACACGCTGTTCTAATAGCACACATACTGAAATATACCTGAAGGTGGCAGCACCATACTACAGTGCAATGACTCAAAATATGATTGCCTACATTATATGGACAAAAGTAGGGGGACAGACCTGTTTTGCAAGGTTTGGACTAGGCCCCTTATTTCTAGTGAAGGGCAATCTTAACCCGTTTAATCCCAAATTTTTCCCTGCAAAATAAGTGCGTGCATTTTACTCCTTAGACTTCCCCAACATGCAATATGTTTGAATTTTTTCATTTCTTGGTGGCTATAATAGTGAAAATGTAGGTTTTATACTCTGCAACAATTGTTGCTGATGGGAAACTACATAGTCTAAATTTCACCTATTTTTACCTATTTGACCTATTTACACCCACTATGTGGTACATGTGTAGGGAATGGATAGGGAACTCTTAGACCAGGTGTGTCAAACCTGTCCAGAAAGGGCCACAGGTTTTCTTTCCAACCAAGAAGAAGCCAGACCTGAGTAACTAAAAACCAAGACCAGCTGATTACAGAGGTGGAATCAAGTGTGCTTCCTGCTTGGTTGGAATGAAAACCTGCACCCAAAGCGGCCCTTTCTGGACAGGTTTGACACCACTGCCCTAGACCCTCTGCGACCACTCACATGGTGCAGGGCCCTCATGGTGGAGGGCCATCCATGCACTGAAAAGATCCAAGACCCCCA
>JBBPDH010000124.1:10346172-10360838 GCA_037974565.1 Clupeocharax schoutedeni
CATTAAGCCTGCCAATTAACTGGTGAGGTGAACCAGGTGTATCTGAGCAGGGAAATCACCAAATCATGCTGGACCACAGCCCCCTGGTGTATATTCTATATAACACAATACAAATATTATGTAATTCAACATGATGTATAACAAATACTAAATATTTTTTACCTCAGTTCAACTCCATGGGTGACAAGCGCCAGAGAGCAAGGGTACAGGGCTCCTGGTCCAAACCAGCACCCTTAGGTAGGTAGGCAAGTTGAACTCATCTGTTCCAGTGAAAATTAGTCTTGTCTCTTTTCTTGTCACAGTTTTGTGTAATGGACAGTTCTTATAACTATGACTTATAAACTTATTGTACCGCAGTACAAAATGAGAGTTATGATGCATTTGTGGAATCCCATTACTAATATGTCATTCTAAACACACTGCACAGTTGTATTTTTGTATGAAAAATAAATCTAATAAATAAACTAATTTCATTAAGGCATGGTCGAATGCATATCAGGTCTTTTCATTCAAATGTTTCAGGAGCAGGTAGACAGCCAATGCCCGGGTCATGGAACGCTGGGCCAAGAACGTACGAGTTCCATCAGCCAGCTGATGTAAGTGCCAAGTAATAACAGTGTGTGCTGTGGCTTAAGGGCCGAGCTGATACTATTCCCCACCTCGTGTATTCCTGTTAATCTTTGCAATTTTGTTTAGCCAATCCGAGTCATACCTGAAGAGAAGGTGATGGAGTAAGTGATTTTTTTTACTGATACTGAATCACTGAATTATTTTTAGTTCAGAATTTGGAACTTGCAGGAATATATATAAAAATGCAATTTTTTCCCAGGGAGGCTGGGGACTATGAGATCAGCCAGGGTCCCACCGGAGTGTCCAGGTACCATTGCCTAGATAACCAGTCAGATATTTCTGTTACAGACAGTTCCTGTTCCTAAGATGGGGTTTCTGCGCACCCCATTATCTTCTGTTTCTCTTCAGGCTTCGACTCCTCCATGGATTTCTTCCACAAGAGGAGGCAGACTGGATGTTTGCTACACTGCTGTCTGAGCTACCATGGTCACAAAAGACCAATTATGGCATGATGGGTAAGTGATGATGAGTGAAGGAGATAAAAATATCCACTCTTAGTATGTTAAATGAAAACGCTTTATTCAATTTTAAAATGCAAAACAAATAAAGGAGAGTAAAAAGTGTGTTTGTGCTTGTGTGTGAACGTGTGCGTACATGATGACTCATTCTTTCCAGTCCTTCTTCCTCCCTGAATTGGCAGACCTGCTACTGCCCCCAGCACTTTGGTTGATCCTTTCCAGAAGAAGCATCACACTAAAGTGGTTTAAATATACTAAAAGAATAAATGTTTGCTTTGGACAAGCAATACAAATGTCTAACTAAGGCTTACACAGAGCTCTTTTTGTTGAAACATATTTTTGTGCTGATAATTTTGTGTTCATTTCCATATTTGGAATAAGCTGCAAATACATTTCTGAACCCCCACACATTAGGTATTACCATTGTCTGACAACTCTTTATGAATAAAATGATGTAAATTATGATGGAGCATAGGACTATATTTACATATTCTCATATTTGCCACCCACAAGCATGAGCCCATGGGCATAATTTGTCAAGCACAATTACAAAGTATAACCGTGTCCAATGTTTCCCGGCTCAGGTGGAGCGTATGACGAGCCCAGGTTGACCTGTTGGTACGGAGAGCTGCCTTATACCTATTCTCACTCTACAATGCAAGCCAACCCACAGGTTTCAGCCATTTTCCCATTTGGCTTTCAGCTATTTATACATTTGTAAGGCTATAGAAATGTACTTTACTCCTTTGTTTCTTTTAATCATTTCACGTTTGCTACTCTGAAATGTAAACATTAACATTTATTGTCCTATTTCTTGCATTCTTTTTTTCCTCCTTGTACACATACTTTAACTTTTCTTTCCCTATAGTGGCATCCTGTCCTCGTAACCCTGCGTCAGGCCATTGAGCAGGAGACCTCGAAAACCTTTAACTCCTTATTGTGTAATCTGTACCGTAATGGAAAGGACAGCATTGCCTGGCACAGCGACGATGAGGCCTCTTTAGGTTCTTGTCCCATCATAGCCTCCCTCAGTTTCGGGGACACCCGTGTCTTTAGCCTCCGGAAGAAACCACCTCTGGTGAGCCGCCAGTTTCACTATTGCTTACAGCATGTGTCTTCATAAGTGACACTGTAGTATAAATAAAAGGATTGGGCTGAGAGAAATGCCAACAAACTTGGTAATTGTTAGGCAGCTGGTCTGAATATTTGGTTGTGTGTGTTTTTCAGGAGGGAATAAACATGTTTGCACTGGGGCTGCTGACATTAGTCAGAAGTTTAGTCATTTTCTAAAACTGCTCTAAAATAATCCATAATCTTTAAAAAATAGCAAAACAGAAAGCACTGGTGACAGTAGTAGACAGTATACAGTATAGTTTCCATTGTTTATGAAGTGACCATTTGTCATACGTGAACACACCACAGCACACAGTGTGAACAGCACGAAATGCTTTCTCTGCATTTAACCCGTTCACCAAGTGAAGCAGGGGGCAGCCAGGAACACGGCGCCCAGGGAGCAGTGTGTGGGGACTGTACCTTGCTCAGGGTACCTCAGCAGTGCCTAGCAGTGCCTAGCGAAACCGTTAGGCCATCCAACTGCCCTTATTTGTTCTAGAAGATGATATTGGCATTGTGATTGGGTAAAGTGAGAGAAGTCTGAAAGTGCCACAATGCCCTAATTAGACAATTAGTAACTGACAGGTTTAATTAGATGCTTTAGTCATACAAATAATCATAGTATAAACATTTGCTGTGGTGGTTAAATGTGATTGTGGTATTACATGTAAAAAAAAAAAGAGTTTCTATGTTTTAGGAGGAGAACGGAGATTACACATATGCAGAGAAATTAAAAATACCCCTGAGTCATGGAACACTCCTCATCATGGAAGGATGTACTCAGCAAGACTGGCAGGTAAAGATCAATCTGTCCCTCAAAATGACACTGTAGTACATGGCTTATGGTTTCTAATTAAGCACACAGGATCAATGTTTAGCCACTAGTTACTGCTACTAAAACGAGATATGGTTGGTCTCACTATAAATATGATGTTTTGATTCTCCTTCTTCCATTTTTATTTAAGGTTATTTATTATTAATCACTTAAATTAACTTTAACAAACAGATGTCTCAAGACAAAAGGAAGCAAAATATTTTCGTAATATGTATTCTGCATGAATATGCATTTTCACTATTTCTTCACAAAGTGTCACAGTGAAGGAAATTGTTAGAACAGACATAGAGAGAAGTGGTAAACAATCACAGTTATTGCAGCTGAAGAACTTTCTTTTAAAAACATGACCACCTTCTGATGGAGTTAAATAAATAAATATATCACATCTATAGCTTTTGAAAATCACATGTCCATCCATTTTTATTTCAGTTTACGGCTAGTTAAGCATGCATTTATAGTTTTTATTTCATTTCAGTTTTAGTCGTTAATAAGGGCTGTAACCAGGTATTTGACAAGGATAGAACGAATAAAATCAAACCGATTGCGTAGTTTTTGTATTAACAAAACTATGCACTATTTATGTCTATTTACACAAAGTAGGTTTTTAGTTTTTTGCTTTTTGAAATAGTGGACTCTTCACAACAAATCCAGTGGCTTAGTCAACACAGAGTGCACGCCATTCTACACAAGCAGGAGTACATAGACTACAAAACACCAAAATAACTAAAACAGCTATAAACAGCCACTGTGTTGCACTAAGACTCTTGCCATCGTTCCTAGCCTTTCAGTTTTAATTCACAATATTATTTTCTTTAATCTGCATGCTAATAGTTTGTGTGACATTTAGGTTATTTCCAAGACTAGCCATGACAGCAGAGCTGTGATCATCCTGATTTTCAACACATCCATAAAAATGTTTATCTGTTTCTGGTTTAAGTTCTTGTTTAAGACAGCATTCATTTGCGTGGATCATTTTTAAAAAATGGAGATGTATTATGGTTCAGGGTTCTTGCACTCCGAATATACTGATGAGAAGTTAATGCATCAGAAAGATAAACTTGCACACTCTTGTTGATGGACTTGTACTCTTTACGCTGGTGATGTTCACATAGAACTTCTGCGCTTGGAGAGTTTCACAGCATGGTTTTCATTATTTCCTTTAAGCACTAGTTTTAGCACTGCTTATGCTAAGAATAATCCCAGACTGGACTTCCATATGAAAGAGGTTTGCTGTTTTAGCAGTGCTGAATTAGTGGCACAGTAGATTATTCTTAGTAGTCATATTGAAGGGGTTCATTTCTTAACTGTTTTCCATACATTAATAAACAGGCATTTTTTTCTCTGTAATTGTGTTTAGTTTTTGTTTATGGTGCTGGTGATATTTTTTTGTCTAGTTTTATTTTTCACTTTTTCACTACTAGCCTTAGGTTTAGTCATATCTTTCATAAACCTTAATGCAGAATCTTGTTATTGATGTGTGTTGGGGAGAGGAGTGTTGGATATAAAATATAAGGGCATAGGCAATTTACTCCAGGCAAGACTTCAGGTTTTCTGTTCAAGAGTGTAAGATGTTCAGACGAGCCTGTTCACCACATTATCATTGTCCTGCCAGCTAAATGCTAAAGGGCCTGTTATAGGTCATTCTCCCCTGCTGTTGAGTTGCTATCAGATGCTGGCACAGAAACCAAGCCCTTTTAGAGAACATAAAGAACGGTGGGAAAAAAGGTCAGGGACATTTTATGGTAGCACCTGAAGACCGTCTCTTAGGCTCTTAATTTGTTCTCAGAATGTGCCTGAAAGCTCCTGTTGGAATGTTTTAGTCAAACACAATTTACATTGCATAGTCAAAATAAGGCTTACTAAAGGATAACTTTTGCCTTGATGAGTGCTTTGGGGAAAAAAAAACACACTTAATGTTTACAGCTGTTGAGACACATTGTATTACTGTAAAGACCAGTTGGCAAAGTTTGCTGGGAGACTTTTGCTGTAGATACAGACTCCCCAGAGACCATCTCAGATTACATTGTTCTGAAGCTGCAGTCAGAAATATGTGCCACAATAGTCCAGAGTGATTAGACAGAACTAGACTGCAACAGCAGTACCCCAGAAAACATGCACAGGGAACAATATATATCAGCTATTAGGCATTTTTCTTTTGTTTTTCATGAGCTCAGTAGCGCTGTGGTGGACATAAACTCTGACTGAATTCAAGGGAAAAGAAACATTTGCTAAAACCTTTTTAAAAAATAAGTGAATAAAGATCTGCTTTTAGAAGGTGCTGCCTCAGTTATGTGGCTCTCTTATTTTTCTGCCAAGCTCTGTTATGCTGTCCATTCGTTAATAATTTCACGATTCCTGTGTCTTTTAACAGCATCAGGTGGCAAAAGAGTACCATGACCGGGGGCCCAGGATAAACCTGACCTTCCGTACAATCTACCCCGAACAACAACATCCAGCCAAAAGATAACAGATAGTGATAAATAATAAAGGCTATAAGAGCCAGAAAAGATATGAATGGTTGAGAGAGATGGAGAGGACAAGGCAAAAAGGGTCTTTATTTCGCTTTTGCAGAATATCAGCAAAATGGTAATGGGCTGTGTCCACCCCTGCTCCAAATACAGAAACTGATTGGCCTATGATAACCTCTCATTGAGTGATTTTCTTTCCCTTTAAGGGTGATGTTTAAATAGTGTTCTGTTTTGGACATTTTCTTATTGAACATTTTTTCCACAGTTCACATCCTCTGTAATATCAGTTTCAAACATTAACTGCCAGCACCAACATGTTAATTTGGATATGCATACACACACATGCATGTATGCATAGTCAAGCCCAAAATTAGTCATACCCCTGGCAAATTTGGACTTACTTTTATTCAACAAGCAAGTTTCGTCTTGATTGGAAATGACACCAGCTTTGCCCAGAAGATAATAAAATGATAAAGAGAAATCATTGTAGAAAAAAATTCTCAGCTTTAATTTACATTTCAACAAAAAGTGGCATGTCCAGCATTATTCAAAATGTCACAGTCCATGGCAAAAAAAATGGTGGAGACATGCAAAAAGCATGTCAGCAGTTATAGGAAGTGTTTGATTGCTGTAATAGCCACTAAAGGCTTTTCTATTGATTATTGAAGAGGGTATGAATAATGTTGGACATGCCACTTTTTGTTCAAATGTAAATAAAAGCTGATAAATATTTTTCTCCACAATGATTTCTCTTGTACATCATTTTATTATCTTCTGGGAGATTCCTGTCACAGACGACGGGAGGATCCCGCGTCCGTGATTTACCTTGGAGCATGGAACGGGCTGTAAACCAGGGCTCCATGCTGTGGTTTACATTTATTCAAAGAAAAACAAAACAAGAAACAAAAACCTAGGAAAAGGAACCAGACGACAGGAATCAGACTAAGCATAAATGCGATGCCAGCAGGCGCAAAATGAGGCGGTGGACAGACAAGTGAAGGCTACACAAACAGAACTAAAATAACACCAGTAATCAAGAACAAAACACAAACAGGTGGGACCAGGAAACACGCAGGGAAAACAGAACAAGATGTCAAAATAAAAGCCCAAAAACCAACAGAAAAGCAGTGGCCCCTAACGGCCACTGACAGAGCTGTGACAACTCCTGTGTCATTTCCTATCAAGACCAAACTTACTTGCTGAATAAAAGTAACGAAGTCAAAATTTGCCAGGGGTATAAATACTGTATAATTGTATAAATGAATGAATATGTATAATTGCCTTCTCTGTTTGAAAACAAATGTGGGGATTTTTCCTTTTTTTGGACTATTTCAATAAATAAATGGGAATTAACAACTAAGTGCCGTGAATCTGCTCATGAGGAAATTATTTTTGAATGTATTGCAAAATGCTATAGCAGGGTCTGTAAGAATATTGAGGTTAGAATAACTAGTAGCCTCTGTAATTGTTTCTGAATGTGACCGGATTACAATCTTTTGGAGTACTGTTAACCATAGGAACGTGTCAAATGTTTAAAAGAGTCTATGAAAACAGTTAGTGGTAATCTAGCCATTCATTTATGTTATGCATAATGTGTGTTGGAAAGGTGTGTTTCTTCAATGCAGGAAAACTGCGCTGCACCTTTTCTTTTACACAGTCATGGTGCAGTTTCTCTGAAGCTGATTAAGAACTGAATGGATGTCTGTGTTTTCACATACGTCAGAGTGGATGTGGGGGTGGGGCTGTGCATGAGAGAGAGGGGGAGAAAGTTATAAAGGTGTAACCAACCATTTTCCATTTCAAATGAGTGCACTCATTTTCCGATAATTAAACTGTTTACATTGTCACATGAGATTTCGTTTTAGATTCGTCGTGGTTTTGCGTTTACCAAAGCTAGCTGTCACAGATGTGTTTTGTAAGATACTGATTGACTGTATTTATGATTCAGCATGAATATTTGGTTTGTAGAAAATGTGGCTGTAGCAAAGGGCAGATGAGCAGTGCAGTATTTAAGTACTACTACTAATATTGGTACTATTTAAGTTTTCAAGCCTAATGTGCTCATACACATACAAAACATATGTAATACGTATTCTATTCGAATACAAAAACGGAAACATGCTGAAATTAACTTTGTCACCAGATTTCACCAAAAAAATGTTAACACTCAGCATGTATTTTAAGCAAACAGAAAAAAATGCACAATGTACCTCATTCACTGTTGATAGATTGTTAATATATATTAATATATGCAGTCAAGCCCAAAATGATTTATACCCCTGGCAAATTTTGACTTAATTTCTTTTATTCAACAAGCAAGATTCATCTTGACTGGAAATAACACAGGCATCTCCCAGAAGATAATAAGACGACGAACAAGAAAAATCATTGTGGAAAGTAAATATTTCTCCGCTTTTATTTACATTTGAACAAAAAGTGGCATGTGCAGCATTATTCATACCTTTTGCAAACTGTCACAGTCTATAGGAAAATACTGTTGGAGACATGCAAAAAGCTCATTAGCAATTTTAGGAAGCATTTGATTGCTGTAATAGCCACTAAAAGTTTTTTCTATTCATTATTGAAGAGGGTATGAATAATGTTGGACATGCCACTTTTTTGTTCAAATGTAAATATTTTTCTCCACAATGATTTCTCTTCTATGTGTTGTAATGATTATGGGAGGTACCTGTGTCATTTCCAATCAAGAAGAAACTTGCTTGTTGAATAAAAGTCAAAAGTTGCGAGGGATATGAATAATTTCAGGCTTGACTGTATTTGAGAGTATATGTTTCGCAACCATATATTACAGATAGTTTATAATATTTGTTACATATTTGTGGCATTTTACCTATGGTATTGATTCTGAAGATGCTAATTCAATGTTTTAACCAATGACTTTTACTAAAGTATTTACATGCTGAGGGTGTAAATCTCTAATTGTTGCTCACTACTGTCCTCTTGTAGTGATTTGTTGCAGAACTTTAATTAAAGCCACACTGTGTACCCAAATCCATCACAGTCATTGCTTCAAGCTGCTTGTGAAAGCCCATAAAAACTGACCTGTATTTGTAAAGGCAGGTCCTCACTGCCTCTGGTCTGGAATGCAATATCTCATAATGTTTATTGTAATGGATAGACTGGGCCTAACCTTCTGACACACCTCATGGAGTGTGTGAGAGAGAGAGTGAGAGAAAGAAAAAGAGAGAACAGATTGACTTGCCAAATGTTTTAAACCCTACTCTTAGACATTTTAGTGAGTGCATTGAAAAGACTCCTTTGCGAGTCTGAAGTGTTATTGCACTACTGGACATGGACCAGCCAGCTTCAGTGTTTTAAATGAGCATATAAGTGTTAATTATAAACCATATTGTCAGTGTAGCATTAAAACCAGGGAGAAGTAGTATAAACTATAAACACTCTAAAACCTGAAGGTGCAAATAAAACATTTCAGGGACTATTTCTGTAAATTAAGCTTTTACCCAACCAGGATAATGCACCTATTTTTTTAAAAGAGCAAGCTGTTTTTGAAATAGGTTGAAAACATCTTGAACACTGCCATGTTCTTGTGTGTAATAAATCTAAATCTCATCTTGTACATCAATCTCAAAAGAAGTAACGTCCGTTATCATCACTGTTGTTTCCCACATAATAGCATGGGATAGGCTTTATTAGCCTCTCTGGTGTATTTGTTGTCAGTGCCTGTCTGAGTACTGAAAAACAGATCTCTTCTGAGTCCAATTGGCTGACTCTGCTTTCAGTTACGTCAGAGCCGTACAGCTCCTGTTTCCACTCACCATGCCACCCTTGGCCCATTAGTACAGCACTGGCTGGGACCAGAGCAGAACGCTAATTTCAGCTGTCATCTACACGAACAGAAAGCTCTCTGTCATCACAGTCTTCTGCTCCGGTACCACTATTTAAGATATTTGCAGTTCAACTGTGCATCAGTCTTCTCTTCACAGAGCTACTATCATATATAATATCAGGCTAAAATGAGACCAAGCTGCATGGACCTGACCATTTGCATGACATGACAAGTGTTTGCAGTGATGGTAACGATAAACTTGAAGCTAATATAGTAGGCTTGTGTATCCAGTGCCACCCTAAACCACCTCCAACTACACATATACACACCCACAACACCCACAGGCCTCCCTTACTGGTGAGGGAAATACTCCTCCCCTTCTTGTACTGCTCTCGTAATTCAAAACAGTTCACCACCATGTGTGCTCCACAAAGTGCACTATTGTTAGGCCACTGAAACTGCTGTTCTTTTAATTTGACCTTCATGCGTCAACTACTGTGTAATGTATGCAAAGTTATATTTCCTAACTCTGATTGTCCGTCCGTCCGACCATCTTTGCGTCTGATCATTTGATATGCTGGTGAGGGGTCTGTGTGACAATGTGGCTATGATTCTACGATTGGTACGGTTTCCCCGGTTGTGTTATTCAGGACACATCTCCGGAGAATATATTTCTGCTCACTATTTTTACTGCTGACTCACATTTATATATTGTACGTTGCCCTTAATAAGCAAGCAAGTACCCTCAAATATTATTGGTATATTAAGAATAAACAGTGTTAGATTCTGCTGTATTTTACGACTACTGCTGCAATGAACCACATTCACTTCTTTATCGCTGGCCATTTTGTTTAGTATGTATTATGGATGATGAGATGGACTGAAACTCACTGTCACAAAAAAGAGCATAATTTAATTTCTTTAGGCTATGTGCTCTATGTTTTAAACAAAATATGTCATTAGAACACCTGCTCATGTATACGCTCAAAGCGTAAGGAACTTTGAATTTTGAAGGAAATGAAATTAATGATGTCATAATATTTGTCAGCTGTAACTGGGGTGTTTATGCTTAACGCTGTTTGAGGCAAGCATGTGACCATGACAACTAGCATGACGTTCACATAACAAAAACACAAACAATCCTGCAATCGGCCCCTACGTACTTAGTCAAATCAGACCAATCCAGTGTAAACTGTAAATCAACTCATGCTACAAGGACAAGGACATTTGTGCTTCACAGAGTAACCCAGTTTAGAAGCCCAGTAGGAAGTGGTCCATATGGGTCCTTGTAAAGTAAAACCCTTGTGTTAAGGTATCTCATTGTTTATGTAGTTTCATGTGTCATGCTGAGGCCTAAGAGCTGATGACCCTACTAGAGGACTGTTAAGTCTCTTCTCCTTAGGATCAAAGCACATGAAATACTAATTTCTGTTTGTTTTTTAACTAGTGTCATGTGCACACATGACTGTGTCTGAGCATTTGGGAATCCTCAAAAATATTCTTGACCCAAGTTTAGACCGCGTGTGACAGTGTAAAGAGTGTGTCAGTGCACTCCCTCACTTAGACTAAAGTGGTCAGTAGAGGAGAGAGAAACAAGCTGTAAATGAAATGTACTATGCATTCTCCTAACACAGGGTCTTAATAACTTCCTTCAGTGCATGCTGCATGATGTCCTTCGACATATAGTGTTGAGTGGTTGATGGATGACGTAACAGAGTGAGTGAGAGAGAGTTACTCTACCAGACGAAAAATAGAATGGGTCACACATATAGTAAAACCACAACTTACTCTCACCACTTTGGCCTTTGGAGTATGGACAGCAGGAATAATTGGGTGGGTTGGTGGGTGGGTGTGATATCCCCATGACGATAAGATCTCAGCTGTAATGTCTTACGCCACCTGGTCCCTCTGACGTTCTGCTCTGACGATGTGAATGACACAGCTCTGGGGTCGGCGTGGAAGCATACGTGCATTACGGTAGAGGCTATCTTTTCAGAGGTAATTATAGTCCTAACAGATCTGCACATAAAGAGCTAAAGACGTGAGATGACAGATGTGCTCATTAGATCTGTGACTCTAGTTCAGGGTCTTGTTTTTATGTGGTTCCATGGCAACCACCCATTACCTAAAGATACAGTTAACTTGTATACAATGACTTTCTCTGTGTTCAGTGTAGATATCAGCTGTATCTTTGATACTTGTAACAGTGTACAAAATTTGAAGTCTACATAAGAATAAAAATACCCTACAATGGAGAGCATAAAGATTAAATGATATATACTTATATATAAAAAGTATATATTTATTTTTATATATGTATACACATTTATATATAAATGCCATTCCCTACAAGTTTTTTGATTAATCTGATTTTGATTTGGATATATATGTATGTATGTTTGTGTGCTACATGCGTGGCACTTTCGTTTCTCCTCCCCTCCTCCTCCCCCTTAGCTGTCCTGTAGCAGGCATTTATTTAAGGGGGCTGATTCGGGGGTACTGGTATGGCTAGCCGGAACCAGGCCTGCTCACAGGGTGAGGGAGGGGCCTGGAGAGAGTGGGGAGATGTTGAGGGAGTATGCAGCTATAAAAGCCTGGGCTGGATTTGTCTCTGTCAGTAGCTCACACAGGAACGACCCAGATACAGAGCCACTGGCAGAAGCAGGAGACTGCATCTGAAAAACACATTGCGCTGCTGAGCAAGGCATAGAGACCAAGGACGTCTACAGCTTTTACTGTGTCAGAGGGAAGCCTGGTTGACGTCAGAACATCAGGATCATTTTGAAAGTGTGCTTTGATTTGGGTGTCCTGTGAACTGCAGGGGCACTCTTTTGGGAAGAGGAGACACAGACTAAAAGTCAGCACTGGAATCTTCTTTAAAGAAAGACAAGGGGAGTGAAGGCGCAGGAACATCTACTACACCTGAAAAGGCGAACGCACAGCATTTGGCATCTCCACCCATGGCTGTACGTCCACTGGAGACGGTGAGTTACTCCATGCTTCCACCCCACATACTGGCTTCTGCCATGGAGGAGTTCCCTCAGCAGCTCCCTGTGCCCAAGGGCCCAGCCAAGGGTCGCAGTCGCCCCCGACGACCTCGGGAAGCCCGCTTCAAGACCCAGCCTGTAACCTTTGCAGAGATTGCAGAGGTGGAAGAGGAAGGGGCTTCGCCACTGGAGGAGGAGAGAGCCAGAAGATCCTTCCTGCAGTCACTGGAGAGCCTGAGGAGAAGCACACAGACGCTGCACCACACAAGCTCTACACACTCCGGCAGGACCAGCACACCCACACAGACCAGCCTGGACTCAAGTGACTCAGATTCAGCTCCATGAGAGAGAGAGAGAGAGAGAGAGAGAGAGAGAGAGAGAGAGATAGGAAAGAATGTGATTTTGTCTGTAATCCTCTCCTCCGCTGTATTGCTGACTTTACTAGACTGGACTCCAGTGCACTTAGCACATATCCTTCTCTTGAAGCATACTTTGTGGCTATAACTTCTTAGCACATACTTGTGCCAAACTCCAGCCATGCCCAACAATGGTAGGCTGGATTGCTAACGGTCCTTAGTTGTGCTATTTTCTAAACTCTAACAACTTAAATATTCCAAAAAAATCCTTCTTTATTTAATGAGTATGTCTGTTCTTTTTGCAATTCCATTCAGAGGGACAGATACACAAAGGTCAATCATTTCACGTGTGTCTGTTTAGAGATTACAGAATGTTTTTCTACTGTCCACTTCCATTGTTTAATACTTTGGCATGATTATGCAGTCTAATCATTGTCAGAATAACTGAAATCGGTCTATAAACGACCCACACTCCTTTGGAGGCACTGTTTCAAGATGATGTTACTTGAGTCTGCCAAAATAGTATATTTACTAATGATCTCAGAGAAGAACAGTTATTTTCTTGCTAAATGTTAGATATTTATTCTCAGATTATCTTGTTAATGTAGCATAATGGGATTAGAAATGTGTTTTGTTGACACTGTGGGCTTGCAAGTTCACTATCACAGAAATTGAAACAACAGACAAAAATATGAACTCTTTGTACTTTGTTTTACTTTTATTATCTTTGTAAAGATATTTCTTACTTACTTTAATAAAAAAAAATATATATATAAATAAAGTACAAATCCGTGGAGTACTTGTGTTTTTGCATGGCTGTTTTTTGATGGAGTCTAAAAAGGCAAATTCACTCAGCAGAAGAATGTGAAGGGAGGAGGAGTGTGGAATAAAGTACACAGGAAAACAGAAGGATAGCATGTGAAACCTAAAACGCAGAGGAAGCAACGCAAGGCTCAATCATAACAGCAGATACATATCACTGCTATCAAATCTTTCTCATTACGTATTTATGTTGTGTGAATACTTCATGAGGAGCGAATACATAGAAATGAATTCAAGTTGTTTCTTTAGTTTTCGTGCAAATTACACTTCACACACTGTAGATCATGTTTTTTCACCCAGTGTTGCCTGACTGTGACTGTGTCTCTAAGGAGAAAGCTCTCACGGCCCTAGAGACACTGGTCAGTCACCCTCTGCATAACTTACATGTGTTTACACTGTGACTTATCCTGAGTTTGAAAACAGACTTCAACAGGCCCTTGCTGGACTCTTCGCCCAGGGACTGATCTGTTCTTTGCTTGGCTGGTGTGTATGTGGACTAAAAATAGCATCAATCTGACATGCCTTCTGATCTAGTTACATTTCAGAAAAAAACATGTTTTGCAGTCAACTGAAGAGACTGCTGCACTGTGACAAATGTCTGTTTACACTTATTATCAGGAACTAAGTTTTCATCTTTGTGTTATGTGTGGCAATTGTATACAACATTAAATCACCATTGAACTGATTAAGCCCGAGTGCTTTAGATGGCCACAGTCTTATGCCATGGACACGGTATAAATTATGACGTACCAGTGACACACATTAATTTAAGTGAAACAGCAGAAATGTGTCTGTATTATGAAGTTGTTTACCAGTTCATCCTCTCACCTCTCTGCTCCGATGTTATCCCTGCAACCTACTTTTTATACTGTTGCCTTGGTGATGAAATATGATGTCTCAAATTTGTCTGTGAAAACAAACACACTGTTCTGTTTCATACTGAATGTCCTGTATATAGCTCCTCCCATTCATCCCCCCAAATACAGCAATGCTTTGTCACGCATGCAGGCCAGGACAAATCTACATTTTGACCTGCACATTCTTGCAGTTTTTTCTTTAGAACAATTTGCCACTAAGTAAGTCTGCCACTAAGTATCAAAGAACGCTCAAATAATGCATAGTTTTGCTGTGATCTTTCCATTTCTGGGCAGACATTTGGTCCCTGATCTGCACTCGACAAAAAAATGTT
>JBBPDH010000124.1:10360938-10373007 GCA_037974565.1 Clupeocharax schoutedeni
TTTACTGTGTCTGAAAAGAGAACTGCTCAAAAGGCATGAGCTGAACAAAGTCACATTGTTCAGCCTTGCAATCTTAGTTATTCATTGAATGAATGACAGCTGTTGTCATTAAAAAGATAAATGGATCGACGACTGGAAGAATGGACAGACGGACAGATGGATGGAAGATGCGTGGATAGATGGTTGGATGATGCACAATCAAATGGATGGAGATATATATATATATATATATATATATTTATGTGTGTGTGTGTGTGTGTGTGTGTGTGAGAGAGAGTGTTGACCATACAGAAATATATACATATATACTTAAGCACATACATACAATACCATTCAATACCATTCCTTCACTCCAAAATCACCCTTAAACTCATTGTTTCCCATTGAAGTGGCCAGTTCATGAGGCAGTGGTTTAAGCTGAGTTGTTTCTGTCTTTGACCAACATCAGCCCTGACAATGAGGGTTGAGGGGGGAAAGGGGGATTAAAGAGGCATAGGGACGGCAGGCTTACTCCATTTTCTCCTTTAGAAGTGCTACTAATTCATGTAAACCCTTATACACAAGCTCTGCATACATACCACACTTCAAAAATCTGCTTGCCACATGAGGGGATGTGGTACACAGAAACGATAGGTCTGGCCTAAACAAGATAAGATGTTACAGGTATTATATGGCTTGCTGAATGGCCCTGAATGTGATGTCATTTTCCTTTTGCTTGATATCAACAACCAGAGTGTTTTGTCCTTCTAGGTTTGTGTGGAGCTGTCTGGTAACACACAGACTGTCTGTGTTCCTGACCTACATTCTCATATGCCACAGAACAGAACCCTGGTGGGTTTTGGGCCAGAACCAAGAGACAGACAACTTTAAGCTATTTATTCTTCCCTTTCTCCCTAACTCTCTCTGTCATACCCCCCTCAGATCTGTAATAGAATAATCCTCTCTCAAGCTCTTAGCTCTCAGAAGAAGGTAGTGAAAAGGCATATTGAGCAGAAGGTAACCCACTTATTGCTCATCCAAAAACTCATTTCCTCAAACCACTGATGAGGGCAGTTGGCGAGGGAGCACATACTGGGAGCTGTCAATATGTGTGTCATGAAACAAATTGATTAAAGCGGTAAATATGAGGAACTCACTTCTATTGCCGTTGTCAAATATGGAGCTTATTTAAGATACATTTTTTAATAAAATGTGATTTATATTCAGATTCAGGTTTATCTCATGCTTAATCTAACTCATGCTTAGCACAGTGACTGCAATCACATTCCCATCTAAGGCAAAGGCAGTGGGAGAGAAGGATTTCTTCTAAGACTCACCAAATTTAGCTGGCCAAACAGGTTCTTGGCTGTAATGTGCATGGATAAGCATACCTCACTTTTATCTTCTAGCTTCTTTTCTGTCAGCAAAATGAACAGCTAGACATGTTAAGCTAACGCAGATGGAGGGTGAATCCTAACAGGTTCTCAAGCTAAAAAAGAGAAATAGGTCACTGAAAGAGTGAAGATGTAACTGTTAAATGGTCTTGTAAAAGGGGAACTCCGGTGATTTTTCTAAATTCCTGGATAAAACCATTGTGAGTGCTTTGATGTTGCATTCTGCATTTAAGAGAAATCAGAAACAGACTGTTTTTGTAACACTGGTATCAGAAGGAAATGTTTCTCCTCTAAAGGCCCTGGCAGTACCCTTTGCATACATGGAATTATGGGTTCCAGGAAGTGCCAGGAGATTTTAAAACAAAATATTTCTGCCTCTGCCAAATAAATAAAACTTGGTTGTGTTTCATCAGAACAAGAATTCAAAAGATAAAATAATCTCCACAATGGTTAAGCAAACAGAAAATCAAGCCCCAGGCCCCTGTTTCTCTGGGATGATGCATTTCATTTTCAGTTTTAAAAAACGTTTAAAAATTTGCTCTCCTTGTTTTAGAACTGATTGATCTGTTCCTGTTGGGAAGGAAAAGCCTTTTCAGGACATTGTCAGGTTCTTGTGCTGACTCATTTTATTCATTTTTGTCATATTAATTTTGGCTCAGAAGCAGCTCAGATCTTTCTGTAAAAACATGTGTTTGTGATAGATGTCATAAATATGGTTTGTACTGTCCAATAGTTCTTTATTTAATTGGATTACCAGTTAGATTTTTCATAGGGGTACATCATGAATATTATGAGCAGAATAATTGTATTCATAGCTGAACTGTAAAAATATATATATATGAAGTCAGACAGATAGAATACAGTAAACCCCCAGTTATTCGCGGAACCTGCAAATATTCTCCGCTTTTTTTTTTTTGCTTTTTTCGTGTAAATATGGGGTTTTTTTTACTCATTTTAACTCTTCTGGCTCCCCCTGCATGGCCGTAGGGCTCTCTCTTACTCTCTCTCTCTGTCTCTCTCTGTCGCTCTCTCTTACTCCCTCAGGCTCTCTCTGTGTATCTCTCTCTCTCAAATGCACTCTCTCTATATCTGTCTCTCTCTCTAGTTCTCTAGTTCATCTCTCTCTCTCTCTCTCTGTCTCTGTCTCTCTCGTTAGTAACTTTTCCGTATTTAAACCCAGGTTTATCTTTGCATTTTCTTTAAGGGTAATGTTCTAAACTGTTTAAAATGAAATTAAAGTGTTCTGGGAGCACATCTAGGGTTTACACTATTAAAGTAGGCATTTTAAG
The DNA here is from genome assembly GCA_037974565.1 of Clupeocharax schoutedeni. NCBI lineage: Eukaryota > Metazoa > Chordata > Actinopteri > Characiformes > Alestidae > Clupeocharax > Clupeocharax schoutedeni. The sequence goes on from JBBPDH010000124.1 coordinate 10,363,601, forward strand.
GCATTTTTTTTACCAAAACATAACAACGCGGTTTTATATAACAATGCGGTTTTTCGTTGTACTTACTGTATTCCTAAATGCTTTAGAATATCCACACTGAGATTGCAAATGAAAGAAATGCAACCTATTTATGTGTGTGTTGAATGGCAATTGATTGTATCTTGGTCTAAAGGTTTCACAAAATAAGAAACGATCAGGCTGTACTCAGAATGTTTTGTTTAAAACATTTTTCCAAAAAAACATTACTAAAACTGTTTAAGAAAATTGTCCTTTTACTTCTTCAAAATAGCTTACCACAAAGATGCCCTGAACAATAACTACTCAACAAATTTGAATCAGAATTTCATGGGAATTACCCTCCATTTTGACACATCTTTAGCCATTTTCATTATTATTGCTTAGATGTCCATTTGAATAAAAAAAAATATTTCGATAATTCACATATGATTACCTGGTTATGGAAATATAATTCAATTTTTAAAAAGAGAATACAGATGAATACAATATAAACCATAGATTTAAATCATCTTCATCATCTTCTTGACCTAAACCTATGAGTTGTAGTACACATTTCTGGAGGGGTTATAGCACAACACTACATTCATTCATTTCTAACCCGTGCTCATGAAACAAAAAGTTGAGAAACACCCTGTACAGGGTGACAGAAGATGTTTTGGATTTTATTCCACATGTTTAAAATATAGCACACACATCTCACCCAGATATTTTCCAGTTCTGACCTAGATTCCTGATTTCACATGTGCAAACACAGCTTGCAACAGTAGTAAACTGTGACATTCAGTACATTTAAATATTAATATCTGTAGAACACTCAGAACATGTGTAGAATATAAATGAATTTTGTATTAACATATTAGTCTTTAGAGGATGTTTCAAGATGCTTCTTTCTTTCTACAGACAATTTAGAAAAATAGATGGAAGTGGCACACATGCTAACATCCTTTGTGGTATTTCTGCCTTGAAGACCTTGCCTTGCCTTAGTAGCAACTAAAGAACATCTCCAGATCAAGCGTAGAATCTTGTCCAAAACAGCAGGGCAGGCAGCAATGTACTTTGCACATCACTATGCCCCAGGGGCTGTGCTGACGTCAGACTTATGGTCCTACTGAAGTTACAGACTGAGTTTCTCCGCTGTTCTCCATGAATATGGGCCTGTTGAGGCCAGGGCTTCAGTGGGAATACACTCAAACTTACAAAAACTTCCAGATGGGACTGAATGACTCACATATGGATACAACAGTACACAAACACTCCATGGTAATGGTTACACGTGAGTTACTCAGAGACTTTTTCTACTCACCTGTTTACCTCAGGGGTTGACTGCCCCAAAACCATCCACATGTTATCACTTAGTCCTTTGAACAGTTAAATGCTGTTTAACACTTTTTGCTGATACTATGATACTGCCATATGTTCATGCAAAACATGGCTGTGGTTTTATCTAAATTATCATTAATTATCACTGCAGAACCACGTGAACCACTGCTGATGGGTTCCCTCAACCTCACACTACACCGGCTGACATGGGAACTTCACTGTGGTTTTAGTGGACCTGTTGATCAGTACAGACTCAGCTCATCACAATCAGTAGTTTTCATTGTTGGACTCACCCACAGACAAGGATGATACAGGGATAATATCATTATCACCATCCATTCAATAAGATCAGGTTTTCATTGAGGGTATACCTCGAAATATCACAGGGAAAACAAGAAAATTATAACAAATCATGCAACAGACAGTAAACACAATTAAAGTAAAGACAACAGTGAAAACAATAAGCCAATAAAACAATAATAAAGGAAACATTGAAATTAAACAAGAAAAACATCTAAAAGTAGTTAAAACAACTAAATCAAGGACCCTACAGCTGAAAGTCCAGCTAATCCTGAGACAACAAAAAAGTGTGTAAAGTGTGTATTACCATTTTAATTCTGCTCATTTAAAATACACTTTATGGACAAAAGTATTGGGACATCACACCAACAGAAACTTTAATGGTATTGCATTTAGTTACATAGAATGGGGTTGTCCCCTGCAATAACAGATTCCGTTGTTCTCTGAAGGCTTTCCACAAAATTTTGGAGAGTTTCTGTGGGAATTTGTGCCCATTCATTCTGTAGAGAACATTTATGAGGTCAGACACTGTTGTTGAATAAAAAAGCCTGGCTCACAATCTCCATTCCAGTTCATCCCAATGGTGTTGGGTGGGTTTGAGATAAGGGCTTTGTGTGGGCAGTCAAGTTCTTCCACCATAAACTAACAGCCAACACTAACAGTCTTTATTGAGCTTGGTTTGTGCACTGGAACTCATGCTGGAATGCAAAACAGCCTTCTACAAACAGTCCACAAAGTTAAAAGCATGCCGTTGTAAAAAAAAAAAGTCTTGATGTGCTGAAGAATGAAGATTCTCTTCACTGTAAGTAAGGGACCACCTGAATTAAATAATTAAGAGGTGTGGTTTATCCATCACATTTTAGCCCTAGTCAGGGTGCGTATTGTGCTCCCATAACCTGCTGATAGTGCAGCCACAACGTAGGAAAGACCTGATGGGCTTTAAATGTGTTATTCTAATGGGACATGCCTCGGTTTAAAATGTGGTTGGTCTGCCTCCTCACTAGGCTGCTTAAACTGAAAAATGACTGCTCATGCATATGCTCATTAACAGAAAAGCAAAAATTACAAAAAAGATGAAGAAGGAGGTTCCTCTAAAGACTGAGACCGGGCCCTAAATAATGTGCAGATTAGAAATTTGAGACAGCACCTCAGAGCCAGCAGTGTTTAGAAGAAGCCGTTATGTGACGATATACATGACGTAAGGGGCGCGTTTTTTCCGATGAAGAAATTATTTTTTTTTCTTTTGTTTGATTATATAAAAATGATATGTCTTGTTTAGCATTGTCAAATATCGTATCACTGAATACAGCGCTGTGCACACAGCATTTAAAAATGAAGTATTTGATCTATTTAAATTTCATCCAATCACAGGCCGCGAAATGAATGACGTGAGTTTTCAGTCCTCAGCCAATGACATGTCGGGTTTGGGAAGTCAACTCAGGAGCGCGAAGAGTTTGAGAGAAAATGGCGATTTGAACTCCTAAACCTCACCATAAACAGTACTTTTAATGTTGGCGTGTATCGTTTATGTCTGTAGTTTCATTGATACATTAAGTGGCCATGTTCGCTCGGCAGGTAACCTGTTCATTAGCGCTACATTGCAGCAAACCCCTGTTTTTGTTAAGTCTGCTTAGCTAATGTAGCAATTAGGCTAGGGGGCTAGCTTGTTGTTATTGGTAGTTACAGTAATGTCGGTACAGGTTAAATGACCCGGAGAGTGATTATCTCAACCAATGCCGTTCTTAACTGTAATGTAATGGCCTCTTATAACGTGGTTTTCGCTGTTGACGTGGATGATCGATCGGAGGAGCCCAGCGTCTCCCGAGAGGTGTTTCGGGGTTCTTTAAAGCAGTGGGTTTTAAGAATTCTCCTCTCCCTGGGCAGCAGACACGGATTCGAGAAAGTCCGATGGGGCTACAGGTTTTTCCACTCGAGAACTGTAAAAAGTGCAAGTCTCATAACAAGAGGCGCAGATTTCAGAGAGCTGCAGGAGAAAGCCTTCAGCGATTTTGAAGATGAGCTTCTAAAATTCGCCCCCAATGACAAGACATCTCACGAACAACACAGACACCAGGCAAGCCCGGCAAGCTGCGTGCACAATGCACTGAAGGAGATTCTCTTGGATTTCCAATGGGATAGACCCGACATAACATCTCCAACGAAATTAACATCGAGACCAAGAAGATCAGGTCGGAGCACCAAAAACATTTCTCTAACAGAAGACGAGTTTTCGTGTATAGGGGAAAACATTTTGTTTGTGGTGTCCACGTGTCCACACTCTAAGAGAGAGCTGAAGGAGTTCCTACACAGCAACAGCGCTGGAAGTCACAAGGATTTACCTGAGCTTGTCCTGCCAAAGCGCCTAGTAAATTTGCTGATTCAGCGAAAGGTTGTCCTTCACTGGGCTGACTGCAATCTAAACAAGGTTTGATTACACACCCCTCTTGTCACTTTACGTAAACAAATGCATATACCTTAATTGTTGATTTGAATAATGCTGCATTTTTAACAGGGCACTGAGGAGTTTGATGACAAAATGGGCTTAAAAAGCATAATGGAAAGTTTGGAGTCAGTAGGTGGAAAAGTGATCCCTGTCCTGAACCCTTGGTTGGCCCTAAAGTATGAACGTCCTAACGTGGGCATTCTGAATGAAGATGCCTTTCCACCTGGCTCTAGTATTGACTACATTTTGTCTTCTGAAAAGACATACCAGCGTAGCTTTCCAGCCCAAGCGGGAACTCTCTGCTGGGGTGCAGGTAACAAATATTGTTTTATTTTTACACTTGTGTGAATCATGAGTACTTTAATTATTGACACCATCTTTCTTTTTATTTCAGACGAGGACAAACAGATCTGCAGTGTATCATTTGAACCTGTGTCATGCACACAAAGACTTATGTGTGCTCCAGTAGAAGTCAGTGTGAGAACTATTCTGCAAGGTTTGAACACCAGCTCCATATGTCAGTCAGTATCAGAGTGCTGGGTCCTGTCATGCCAAGACAAACCAGAGCAACATCAGCTTGCTTTTCAGAGCTTGTTGAAAGAGCTCTCTGTTCAGGCATTTGCCATGGTAATTTTTTTTTACATCAAAATAAAAGCAAAGTAGTATGTTTTGGATTTAATGTATACATTAACATGTGAGATGCTAATTTTCAGCTTTATGCCCTCTGTATGTTTCTATAGCTAGCAGAGGTCAGTGAAGGAGATCTGGTCCGTTCTGCTGTCCTGTCAGTGCTGTCCCCCCATTCAGCTCTTCTGACAGTTCTTCAGCCTCTGGCCACTCAGTGTGAGGAGGTGCTGAACAGAAATCTAATTTCCTCAGAAACCACAGACGATTCCACTGACCTTCCTGACATTGTCAACAAAGTCCTCAACACGATGTATGACGTTATGAAGGATGACGATTGCTCAGGTGTGTAAATCATTGTTTTTATTTGGCTGCTATAACTTGTTGGCTGCTATGACCTTATTAATTTATTAACTGATCCATTTGCTGAAGTGCAAGTTGTTTGCATGGGCCTTTTTTTAAAGGATGCAGCCTAAAGCATGCAGCTTCTTTAAAACAGAAGTAAATATTTTATTATAAAGTTTTTAACTTCAGTTGACAGCAGTTTATTTTTCAGGGAACTAATTAATTAATGTACAGAACCTTTAAAAATAAAATCTCTTTTTTTCTACAAAGTAAATTAGGTTAGGATTGTCACTATTGTCAAACAACTGATGTAGATTGCCTTGTTGAAGCACACTATTCTAAACACTCAGAACTGTAACTATTAAAGTGTTCATTCTGTGCATCTCGAAATGACAGCTGCTAACGCAGAAGAAATTAATCCATATCGGACTCCTGACTGGGCAAATCAAGAGCTCCAGCAGTGGACTAATCAAACAACAGATTTTACAGAAGGCTGGTTTTGTCTGTCTGACCAATCTGGGATTAGCTGTCATCTGATGGAGTCAATGAGGTATTTGAATTTATTAGAATTTCACCATGCAGTACTGCATAGTTTGTTTTTATTTTGATATTAAAAACATGTTGGTTGTTTCATACCCTAGGCTTTTGCACGCTGCTCCAGAAGAGAAAGAGCAAACAGAGGAACACGCTCAGATAGAGCTTACTCACACTCTAGCTGAGCTGTATCAAAGCAATAGAGTTGGAGCCAACACTGGCCCAAAAGGCAAAAAAAGTTAGTATGTCTACTATGGCAGTTATAATAAAAGGCAATGAATTAAAATGTGCCTACTACAGTATGCAAGCATGATTGACATAGCATTGACACAGTGAATCAGTTCAGTTTGCTCATGACTTTTTTTGCTTTTTAGAAGGTTCTCAACGTACACCAGTAAGACAAAAGATGAAGACAATGAGCCGTTCCTTGCAGATGCTGAATGCTGCTCGCTTTAATATAAAAGAACAGAAGAGTCAGGCAGAAGTGGACCTTCCCAGCACTGCAAGAGGTGCTGAGAAGCATGGCAAGAGACACTCTGGTGAAAGGACTAAAACGGGTCCCATGTGTAAGTTACGCATTTTCTTTTAATTTGAAAAAAAAAAGAGCTTATGTAATTACAGAAATTATAATAATTACATGATATACTTTACAGCCTTCAAAAGTGAAGAGGAGCTGTCTTCCCATTTGAAATTGAGATATCAACAGGCTGTGGAGGACCGGAGTTTGTCTCTTCTTGATCAGGTCCAGAATTTTCTCTCTGTTGTGAAAACCTTCATCAAAAGTAACAGTGATGTAGAGGTGAGTGAGAAGTGCACTTATCAGATGGTTAAACAGTTATGTGAGCTCACATTTTTAAGGCCTGTGCATCAAACTGTGAAACTGATAAATACTAGGGTATTAATGTGTTCTTGTGGTGTGTATTACAGAATATTTGTTAGGCCTTCATCTATGTTACTGAAGACAGTGAATTTATTTCCATATGTTAGGCTGGTTGCTTTGACTACTAAAAAAAAGTTGAAACATTTTTACAATTACTAAAATGTTTAATTTAGTGATTCTTGTTTTTTCTGTTGAGAATACAGATGTGGTTTGAAGCATCCCTTTAATTTATAACACTTACTATTTATTTTGTGTACTATTTGTATTATGTCTTGGCAGGCTTCATTTTCAGATTTAATCAAGAAGAACCTTTTGAAAAGTGCCCAGTCTGTCCGACAGCTTTATGGAAGTGCTTCAGACACAGAAAGTAAAATAAGAGAGTATGTTCTATTTAGCTTTTACTTTACAGTTCTTATACACTGATCAGTCATAATATTAAAACCTCCTGCCTAATATTGGTTCAATACTTCACTTGCCACCAAACAGCCCTGACTCGTTGGGGCACAGACTTCACAAAGTCTCTAGGGAGTTCTGTGGTATCTGGCTTTAAGGTTATAGCAGCAGATCATTTAAGACCTCTAAGTTGCTCTGTGGATTGAACTATTTTTCTTGCACATGCCACAAATTATTGATCTCATTAAAATATGCTGAATTTAGAGGCAACCATTATCCTACTATAAGAGGTTACTGCCATCAGGGAATACCATTGCCCTGAAGGGGTGTACAGAGATGTTTAAGTAGGTGTTTTGTGTCAGAGGAACATCTGCATGAATGCCAGGATCCAAGGTTTCCCACCAGAATGTTGCCCAGATTACTCAGCGAAGCACATGCACCTGGGCACCAACATGATTCCTCGGATGAGAACCCCTTCTTCTATTGCCCCACCATCGGGTTCTGATGCTCACTTGTCTATTGTAGGCATGTTCAGTGGTGGAAACTGAACATACCTACAATAGGCATCCCCACACACAGTGATGTACTGTGTGTTGACCCCTTTGTATTATTATTTGGGCTTCAAGGACTTCTGTGGGCTTGGACCAAGCATGCTTACCCCTGTGTGTCAGTGGTAATTTGGGTAGGTACACTGGGATCAGTCCACAAGATCTGCCACTTTGGAGACCCAGTCATTTGGTTGTCAGAGTTGCTCAAATCCTTATCCTTACCCATTTTCCTGCTTTCAACTTTAATGATTGACTGTTCACTTGCCCAGTATCCATCCCTTTGAGCGGTGCCACTGTAACAAGATAAGCAATGTTCTTCACTTGTCTGTGATTTTAATGTTGTGACTGATTGGTGTACTGACATGCTTACAGAGTAAAACTGAAAATGCAATATCTGACAAATAATTATTGTTCCTCTAATATTGTGAACGTTTTTTTAAAGTTGTCAGCTACAAGTACTTCTCAGACTTGAGGTGTACAGACAGACATCTTCTGATCAAGACCCAGATGATGTAGAACAGATGGTGGAGGAGGTAGGACTTTGTTTCTGTTACAATTCAAATGAGTTCAGTTCATATCCGTAGTCCTTTAATAACTAATGCTCTAGGTGTTGTGTGCTGATGACTAAATGTAGGGCAACCAAAAATTATTATGTGTAATCTCTTCTGCTGATATTTCACTTAGGTGGCTGGAATGATGCGGATAATATCTTTGACATATGACCCTGTCTACTTGTCCAAGTTCATGCAGGAGGAGGTTTTGCCTTTGTATGTACTTTTTGCTGTGATCATTTGAAAAAGATGTATGTAAACTGATCCTGTTAAACTTAGTTATTGCCATTACATGTAATATATTTTAGGTGCCTCAAAGACATTCCTAAGATCCTGGCAGACATCTACCACAGTCTTGGCACGCAGCTGCCAGAGGTACTTGTTGCTGTCCTGCCCTCTGACTTTTTCAGCGATGACTCTATGGCAAAGGACAGTGTTTCTATAAGCCCCTCTCCTATCTCAGCCACACAGAGCATGGCCTCTAGTGTTGGAAATCAGCTTGAGGAGTTACGGAATCGTTCTGCTAAAAAGAGAAGGTGAGTTACTCAGTGGTTCCCAAAATGGCCTTAAGGGACATGAGACATGTTGGCTCTGTTCATATACACGGGATATACATGTGTGTGTTTGAAAGTAATATTTGTGTTTTCAGAAGCAGCATACTTTCTCGTCACAAGAGCATGACAGATGCTTCACAGACCCTACGGCAAATAGAGATGCCCAGAAAATCCACTAGACAGGTGAAAAATCTATACATGCTATTTTGGTAGAAAAATGTTCTTTTTTTTTTTTACCATTTAAAACATCATGATATTTCTTTTTCTTGGTTTGACAGACAAAGCCAACAATGTGTACTTCTTCAGAAAAAAAGAGAGTGAGGAACGTACCACCTCAAAAACAAGCAGTTCAAGGTAAGTCTGCCAAAATCTCACCTTTTATTATGTAGAAAAGTTTTGCTGCTTATATTGTTGTTTTTTTTTTTTTTAATAGAGGTTACAAAGGTGAGGAGAAACCTCTTTAACCAGCAGACAGTTTCTCCCTCAAAGAAAGTGAAAATGCCTCGCAGCCAGTCTGTGTCAGCATTAGAAAGAATGAAGAAACGGAAGCGATCACAGACAGATAATGGTAAATACATTTGTTCCCTTAAAGTGTTGCCGTTAGCCATGTTAGCCGTTTCAGATGCAGTATGCCGGTACTGTTACTGTACTTTAACTCTGACTTACAGGTCATCGTGCTGTTTGTGTGTCTAGAGTGAATTATTCCCCCACACGTGATGTGTGTCTGTCTTCTCTGCTCCCATGTCTCTGCTCTTGTTGTGTTCTCGTGTTTAGATTCCCCTCACACAGACAGTATGACCTTTTATAACTATAATAATTGGTTAAACCAAGGAAGGCGTGTCTGCGTAAGCCAATCAGAGGCAGAGATTGCATCGGTGTGTGTATATATATATATAT
>JBBPDH010000124.1:10394707-10405855 GCA_037974565.1 Clupeocharax schoutedeni
AGGTGAACCAGGTGTTTCTGAGCAGGCAAATCATCAAAACATGCTGGACCACGGCCCTCCAGGACTGGAGTTCGACACCCCTGATCTAGAATTATCATTTAGGTGGTATACAGTGAGTGGCGCCTGGAATTAAACAGCTAATAAAAAAAAAAAAAAAAAAGCTCCTAGTGTTCCTAGTATTAACTTTCATATTTTTACAGAAAAAAGCGATTCTGTGATTCCTTGAGATGTAACTCTAATCAGTCACTGTAATCAATTGGTCCCAGTTTCTTCAGTGCAGTAGACACCCAAAGCAAAGGACTAGTGGAATGCTGAAATTGTTTAACTGTTATTTAACTATGGGGTGTTGCAGGGTGTTGTTGATTTGAAGTGAGAAAGCTGCCAGTACTTCAGAGTCTCATTCATTTTATTGCTAGTTAATGGGTACATCACTGTTCACTTCATAACTTTTTGCTTGCTATTACGTTCTGCTACAATAATCACTGCAGTGAAAATAATACACAACAGATATTTTAAGTCATGTGAATATACCGCCAGGGATATTTATTTACTGATGAAGTGGGAGCCTTCCCGAGCTCCTCTGCTTCACAATAAAATCTTTAGTATTTATACAGCTTATCTGGATGGGTAATGTTTAATGATTATTCAGTTATAATTTATGTTTGCAACTGAAGTCCTGCTTTCATGAGAACAGGAGTAAATTTCCATGAGGACAGAAATGGGTGCGTGAGGCTGATGGCAGACTATTTGTACACTTGTGCACATTTGAACTCCACATTTTGAATGTAAAAATAAACAGTTAAATAGGAATCTGGGTTGAGTTGTACTGTTTTGTGTTTCCCATGGACCTAACTAATTTGTTTCTCTGTCTTGTTGGCCCAGACAATATTGTTTGATTTAGAAGAGACCCAGATTATTTTTACTGCCGCTTGCTTAGATCTTGTGCCAGATCACAAAATCTGGAGGCGATGGGATTGAGAAAACCACAACCCTCCACCCTGTTTTCCTTTTCACAGTTCACAATGGACTGCATAGATAGTCCTCAAAGAATGGCAAGTTTAAAGTCTTTTTAAAGCACACTTTACCAATATAAAAAATATTCCTGTCATCTAGACCCCTTGCAAATATAATTTGTTGAGCTTTCATTATCATACATCATACGTTGATAGCAGGACTGTAGAGCTCAAGCCTGGTCTCAAAACAATTGCTTTCCTGGTCTTGGACATGTCTTGGACTCTCTGGAATTTGTTCTAGCTTGCAGTGCAGTTAGTTGCCTCTTAAATAAAAACTGACATTTCTCTGTGGGGGCTTACTGCTTTTCTCACAAGAGTTAAAAACCACTTCACCTGTCAGCAAAGTGTAAATAGCTGCAATGGTTGATAAAAATTAAGTGATATTCAGAAAAGTCATTGGAATGTTTACAAAAGTTAACTAGAACGCGGTTCACCTGGGGGGGTATCGCATAACTGGGTAATGGTTATGTAGCATAACCTGCTTTCTGGAATACCCCCCTGGTAACTAATCATATACAGAACAGAATCTCTTTAGACTCGATCTTGATCTTGGTCTTGGACCCAACAAAGGTAGTCTTACCTTTCTACTTGGTTGACTACAGCTCTACTTGGTTGACTTTGGTCTTGCCTGCGAATGTTTGCCGCTCTTAACCAGCTTTTGTCTCTTTTTACTCCGCAGGATACAGAAATTTCTTCTGATTGTAACCATGTAAGTGTCAGTTTCTCAGCAGTTTATTTTGTCACACGTTTTGTAGTACATATGCATGTGTGTATGTATCTTAAATGAGAGGGACATTTTCACGAGAAGCTCTACGGGTTATTCATATTTTCAGAGCAAGTGTAATTTTTTTTTACTATTTAAAAAATGTATTTACTCTTTAAAATTAAGCAACGTTTCCCTCACAATTCTGAATCCTGAATGCAAGATTGCGGAATTCTTATTGCTTTTGCCTGAGCTGTTAATTTACTGTTACCCTTAGCTCCTGTGGAACTATAAGCTGAATCTTACGACGGACCCAAAGTTTGAGTCTGTGGCTGTGGAGGTGTGCAAGAGCACTATCGGTGAGGTGAGTGCCCTGATCAAAGAGTGGTTTTTGTGGAGTAGAGATGGGTGACAAATATTGACAGCTTCATTAAAACATATAATTATATAAATTGTCTTTTAATGTTTAATTAAAAAAATAAATCATTTATTTATTTTACTGAACCTCTCAAGATCTCTGCTGAGTAATAACCAACTGAACGTTTATGCATTATGATTTTTATTATAGTTATTTGTCTTCTCATTGTGTGTTTTTTTTTTTAATGTTAACCTTTTTTTGCACTGTTGCTGTTTGGCTAGTATTGCTTTGTGTTTATTTAGCGTAGTACTTAATTAATGAATTGTTCTTGGTTCCTGAATCAGAGCAATAGTTTGACACTAAATCCAGCCTTATTTTCCTACTCTCTCCCGCCGCACCTCCAAGGATATTGTCTGGCTCTGCCATCTTAATACACAAGGCAAATCCAGTCCAGACTCCCTTGTTTGAATGAGCTGCCTTAAGCCCACAAGAGCAGCAGAATCCCTCTTTAACGTCTAAAACCTCAAGACTCATCTGTTCTGAGATCTGCTTTCCTAATGCACCAGCTTCTTTCACTGCTCTTGTATAAAGACTTAGCACTTAGTACTTTCCTCTTCTTCTCATACTGTCTTGAAACGTTTGAGTTTTGGGGCACAATTCTGAAAAAGATATGAGTGTTTTGTTACTTCTAGTGACTCTTGTAGTTGCTAAACTAAAGAAGATTAAAACAATGTCTTGATTAAAGTTGATCAAATGTCTTGATTTAAAGCTTACATGACTTTTAGCAAACATTAAAAGGTCTTCATGCTTACAGATTAAGGAGTGTGCTGGAGAAGAGCGGGGGAAAGGCTACCTGGTGTCATGTTTGGTAGATCACCGCTCGAACATTACTGAATACCAGTGCAGTCAGTACATTACCAAGATGACCAGCATAATCTTCAGCGACTACCGCCTCATCTGCGGCTTCATGGACAAGTGCAAGGAGGATATTAACGCACTGCACTGTGGAAGTGTTAACACCGGCGAGAAGGTGAGTCTAAACCCTCTGGGTTGCCAGACTAATCAGAGTCCACAGCTGAATTACATTTTTAATTGCTGTTTGGTTCATGTGTCTGGGAATTAAGGCTTGTAAAATGCACCTTTATTAAAACGGGGAGAAATGGTCACCCACCTAAGTGTCAAAACTATGAACCTGAAAAAAAAAAAGATGAATTTGTCTAGCCCATGTCCTCCTGTAACTTTCATCATCCTACACTGATGAGTCATGAGCTGCTTTTTTCTTCTTTCAAGAGCTTATAAGCTGTACCCACGTCTGTCTTTTCAGTATGTGAGACTTGTGTATGTAATTGGGTTGGGATCTTATGAGGATAGAAGGTTTGTAAACAGACCAATAAATAGTGAAGTGCTTATTAGTCAGTGAGGAATGTTCATTTACATACATGAATGTTCATGACGTCAAGGAACAGAGATAACGTTTATCTCCTCAGTAAGAAATACAGTTAAATAACAAACACAAACAACTTAACTGTGATACCAAGTGCTACTAATTACTAATACTAAATTCTCTCTTAGGACGTTCACTCACAGGGGGAGGTGATAGCATGTCTGGAGAAGGGACTGGTGAGTGAGGTGGAGGAGCAAGCGGGACATTATGCTATTAAAGAAGAGTGTAAGAAGGCCATCATACGTGTGGCTGAGCTTTCGTCAGATGACTTTCACCTGGACAGACATCTCTACTTTGCTTGCCGGGACGACAGAGAGCGCTTCTGTGAAAAAGTACGCTTTTGATTTCTCACACGCACACACATTTGTTTCAGAATGCCTCCTAATGCTTAAAACATGGACATTTACCTTATTCTTCTCTCTACTTCAGACTGCAGCAGGAGAAGGAAGGGTCTACAAATGTCTCTTCAACCACAAGTTTGAGGACACTATGTCGGGAAAGGTATAATGTTGATTTTTTGTTTCAATTTGTATTTATTCTGAACAGTATGTTCCTTGTTCCTGTGTGTGAATATTATATATATATATAAATGCACTTTTTTTTGCCCCACAGTGTCGGGAGGCCCTTTCCACTAGACAGAAGCTAATTGCCCAGGACTATAAAATCAGCTACTCGCTCGCCAAGGCCTGCAAACAGGATCTGCGCAAATACCGCTGCAGCGTGGATACGACGCTGCCCCGTGCTAGAGAAGCCAAGCTTTCATATCTGCTGCTGTGCCTGGAGTCAGCTGTGCACAGGGGTAAGAGTGCTTTGTGATGTGCGTTTAATAGATTTTTTCCCCATAAATATCTGTGTCAATAATAAACTGGTGTTGGGTGTAATGACAAGACTATAATTACAGTACTTCAAGTTAGTTTCACAAATACATGATATCCCACAAAATTTACATCTGTAACAGACATAACGGAACTAGCAGTAGCACACAAAAGAGAAATCATCAGAACCATGCACAGGTTTACCTACTGCACTGTACAAAATCTATGTAAAAAAAGACTTTCTTGGTAATTACTTTCTTGCTGTCTGATGACATCCACAAAATGCTTTTGTATTATAACAAATATTTGTGTATAATACTGCCTAACCCTAGATATTCTTATTTGCAGTACAGTATTTCTGGGGTTGGGTCTTGTACAGACTTCTGTATTAGTATATTCCGATTTTTTTACCTGTTCAGTTCACTCCAGCTTTCTCTTTCAGGGCGTACAGTCAGTGGTGAGTGTCAGGGCGAGATGTTGGACTACAGACGCATGTTGATGGAGGATTTCTCCCTGAGCCCTGAAATCGTGCTGCACTGCCGAGGAGAAATTGAAAATCAGTGCTCCGGTCTGCACCACAAAGGACGAACCCTCCACTGCCTCATGCGAGTGTCGAGAGACAAGGGAATAATGGACAACCTTTGCCAGAAAGCTGTAAGTGAGACTAAAGGTGATCTTGCACCAAGTGAGTGTAGGAAAAAAAATAGTATTTTAGAAAGAAAATCGTCAAGTATTAGTGGAGTGGATTTTAGAATGTGTGTGCTTGTATAAGTGTTTAATTGTTGTGCATCGTATGTTTTCAGCTGCAGACTTTGATCCAAGAGACAGACCCTGGGGCAGATTACCGGATTGACCGAGCCCTTAATGAGGCCTGTGAGTCAGTTATCCAGACAGCTTGCAAACACATCCGCAGCGGAGACCCCATGTGAGTATACTTATTCCATCCCATTCCACAGACATCTGTTTTCTATTCTATTGCTTTATTTACTATTCACTAAATCATAAGCCAGTTTGAAATTGATCTTAACACAAATGTTCAGTGTGAATGATTTTCACTGTTTCAGTGTTGACTGGGAATAGGTATGGAACATTTGCATTTCACATGCATTTCCTTGTGTTTGGATGTGTAGGATCCTCTCTTGTTTGATGGAGCATCTCTACACTGATAAAATGGTGGAAGACTGTGAGCACAGGCTGTTGGAGCTGCAGTATTTCATTTCCAGAGACTGGAAGTGGGTATCTGAGGCCTTTACGTCCCTGCAACTACTTCGATGCTGCATTCAGAAATGCACCCAATGCTTTTAAACTTATTGGTCCTGTTGGGTTGATTTGTCTGTCTACATGTCAGGTTGCACGTGTGCACGCCTTTTGTTGCAATTGGTCTTTAAGTTACATTTGCACTAAAGCAAAAGCAATAATCTATTCTTTAGCAGTTACATGGTTATTCCTGATCTTCATATAATGTGAGGGTTACCCAGGCTTCTTCTGTTTAAAAAAAACTCAAGATAAGCATTCCACAAGTGGGAACAAAATGGAATTGTAATACTCTCTCCGTCCTTCTCCTGCATCTCCCAGGCTGGACCCTATCCTGTACAGGAAGTGTCAGAACGACGCTGCACGTATCTGCCACACTCATGGTTGGAATGAGACCAGCGAGTTCATGCCCCCTGGAGCTGTCTTCTCCTGCCTGTACCGCCACGCCTATCGCACTGAGGAGCAGGGCCGAAGGGTGAGCATGTCTTCACACAACCATCCATGTGCACAGCCTCACCCAACAAGCCTAGCTTTTTTTTTTTTTTTAAATAAAAGGTGTAGTCTGCTGTGAAATGGGATGCTAGGTTTGCTGTGATTGTACACCAGACTATATTTGACATAAGAAGACTTGTATTGTCTAACTACAGGATTCCTCTGAGCCTGAAAGTGATGCTTCTGTAAGTACTGTATTTGTGGTGCGGGTGCTCAAAAATAGACGTCCAGCGGCTAATTTATGCATGCTTTGACAAACAAATAAATGGTGACATTCATTTTTTTCAGGCTTTGCAAATTTGCAAAAATTTGTAGTCATTTGAATTTTGCAAAGACTGAAAAACCTTTCAGATTCAAAATGTGATTTCAGAATGATTTTGCTGTGGGAAGTAAAGTGATCTTGCCTCCAGGCTAATCAGTAAACTGAGTGTGTACACTTATCTTCTAATCAGAGTCAAGCGTACAATTGTGTGTTTTGTTTTTCCAGAACTGGAAGAGTGATCAAACGAGAGAAAAAGAATGGACACAATGTCTGTCCATGTGAAATTGTTTTGTGTTTTTTGAGTGTAGTACTCCCTGTATAAGATCTAAAATACCGTTGTGTTCCCTGCAGCTGTCTCGTGATTGCAAGACAGAGGTACAGCGAATTCTCCACCAGAGAGCGCTGGATGTGAAGCTGGATCCGGACTTGCAGAGACGCTGTATGACTGATTTGGGCAAGTGGTGCAGTGAGAAAACAGAACCTGGACAGGTCAGTAACTTGATGTCATTGTGGTTATACATGAAAAGGTTATATACGGATTATAGCTCTAAAACTCTTACCATACTAGGACAAATGACAGGGAAGCAAAGATGTAGTGAATGATTGACTGAAATCTGTATCATCAAATTTATCATAAAAAGAAAATAAATAAGATTCATTTTAATGCCATGGAGGTCTTCTGTTCCTGTCTTAACAAGTTCTGTGTATGTGGGGATGTGTGTTTGCATTGCAGGAGTTGGAGTGTCTGCAGGATCATATGGAGGATCTGGGCTCAGACTGTAGAGATGTTGTGGGTAACCTCACTGAGCTGGAGTCGGAGGTAAAGAACTACCCCTCCCACTTGTTGTACATTTTCCTCTTTACTGTTGTCACCAGAGACTTGATAACTGTAGCTGAGGTCTTGTTTGTTTTAAGACTTGTGTCTGTGTTTAGACATTTTATGTGGATCTGTGATTTAAGTGAAGAATTTAAAATTATATTTAGGTTACATGTTTGTTTTTTCAGGACATTCAGATTGAAGCCCTGTTGATCCGAGCCTGCGAACCAGTCATTCAGTCCCACTGCCACGTAAGTCAGGCTGACCATGTCATCATAATTATTCACAAACCCTGTCTAAAATGACTTCTCTGCAGTAGTCTCCCTGGACAGCACCCAAGTGCAAGTTTGGTGATTTTTTTCCCCACCTCTAAGCTGTATCTTTTCCTTTCTTCCTCACAGGAGGTGGCAGATAATCAGATAGACACAGGAGATCTAATGGAGTGTCTTGTACTCAATAAACACCAGAAAGAAATGAATGAAAAATGTGCAGTTGGAGTCACACACTTTCAGCTGGTAATACACATCATACAATTTCTGTTTTGTACAGTAAAGTTGCTTTTGAAGTTTAAACCTCTAAAGCTTATTGTTTCTATTTTATCTACAAACTGTCTAGAGAGGGTTTTAATTTGAAGTGATTTTAAATGGAAGGTATATCTGTCATTTCCTTTCATTTCACTCCATGGTATTCTTCCGTTTTTCCTCAGATCCAAATGAAAGATTTCCGTTTCTCCTACAAGTTCAAGATGGCCTGCAAGGAGGATGTCCTCAAACTGTGTCCCAACATCAAAAAGAAGTGAGTGCTGTCATTTATTTCTTTAGAAATATATTTCCTGATATTTCTGTCTGATGATACCAAATTTAACTCTTTTTCAATCTCATTAATACATTATTTACTTCTGAAAATTCATGGTATTTGGGTTCATAGAATATTTTTTTAATATCTCTCTCGCATCCAAATGAGGCTTGTCTCTAGCTTGGTGGTGTAAAGCGGTTTGTGTGCCCGCAGGGTAGACGTGGTAATCTGTCTTAGTACAACAGTCAGAAACGACACTCTGCAGGAGGTGAAAGACCAGCGAGTCTCAATGAAGTGCCGTCGGCAGCTCCGAGTGGAGGAACTGGAGATGGTCAGCTAATTCTAAATTCAGAATCATAGAACTGCTATTTTGTGACCATCTTCTGTTTATTTGGGCATTAGCTTCTTCTAATCATGGTGCTGTGTTCTGCTGCAGTCAGAAGATATCCGCCTGGATCCGGATTTGTACGAGAACTGTAGACAAGACATCAAGGACCACTGTCAGAATGTTGTGTTTGGCAATGCTCAGGTCAGTCGTTTTATCTAGGACATGTGGAATTTATTTTGATGCACTGTTTTTCAGGCCTGTGTGCAGTTTAGTCTGCAGTGCCTAAAGGGTATGTGATCAGTAACAAGTTGTTTATAAGTAAACATTATAGCTTTTGGTCTTCATTGGGTAGAGTAATTTGAATTTAATGAATGATACCAACAGGACCACAGCCACATTTAAGGGGTTCTCAATGACTAAAGTGGTTAGTATTGATTGGTGATACTCTGTACTGACCGGTAGTTGGCTGTGAGGGGGAAAAAGGTGTGTGTGTGTGTGTGTGTGTGTGTGTGATGTATTAATCATTGGGTATATGATTGTTTGGGGATGCAGGTGATTGAGTGTCTGAAGGACAGTAAGAAGCACCTAACCCAGCGTTGCCACCAGAAGGTCTTTAAACTGCAGGAGAATGAGATGATGGATCCTGAGCTTGACTTTCAGCTCATGAGAGTATGCAAGCAGATGATCAGGGTGAGTAAGAAAGACACACACACCTCCAAGTTTCTTTGCATATATTTTAGTGTTTGAATAGTACATTTCTTATATTGCGGTTGTTGTGTTTGTAGTGTATACTAACATACATCATGTTTTGTGTTGTAGCGTTTTTGCTCGGATTCTGAGGCTAAGAACATGCTGCAGTGCTTGAAACAGAATAAGAACAGTGAGCTCATGGACCCCAAATGCAAACAAATGATCACCAAGAGACAAATCACCCAAAACACAGGTGCTTTCTCTCTCTCTCTTAAGCTTTCTTTTGCTCTCCCTCACTCTCTTTCTTGTTCTTGCTTTCACACACACTTGTACATTGATCAGTGTTTTTATTATTATAAGTAACTTTTCGAAATGTTTTCCCACATGTGACCAGACTATCGTCTGAACCCCGTGCTGAGGAAGGCTTGTAAGGCTGACATCCCCAAGTTTTGCCAGAACATCTTGAATAAAGCAAAAGATGACAATGAACTGGAGGGTCAGGTCGTCTCTTGCCTCAAACTCAAATATGCTGACCAGGTTAGTGGACAAGGTTCTGCTGAATTGCAGTTCTTCCCATACTTTGATATATTTGTAGCAACCCACCACAATATCAGCATACCCTACATCTCACACAGGTCTACAGGTCACATTTTTCATACATCCCCGCCCCTCAACATCACCTAATGCAAATAGAATAAAAAATTACACCTAACAAACATTGGGATTACACCCTGCAGGTAAATACAATATACTTCATAAGCCTTTGATTGTAGTCGTAACCAATTTAAAATCTTTACTGCAGCGTCTCTCACCAGACTGCGAGGATCAGATCAGGGTGATTCTGCAAGAATCTGCTTTGGACTACAGACTGGACCCTCAGCTACAGATGCAGTGCACAGAAGAGGTAAGCCTTTATCCTAATCACTTTTGTCTCCCTTTAACTTCTAATTAAACGTATAGATGCAATCATGTGTGTTTTCAGATTCCTCGGCTTTGCGCAGAGGAGGTTGCTGCACAGGAGCAGACAGGTCAGGTGGAGGAGTGTCTGAAAGTGAATCTTCTGAAGATTAAACACGAGGGCTGCAAAAAGGTGCCTTATCATTCACTAGAACCGCTTCTGTTACTGCTTAATTGTGCCACAATTTTGAGTGTGTGTGTGTGTGTGTGTGTGTGTGTTTAGGAGGTACTAAACATTCTTAAGGAGAGTAAGGCTGATATCTTTGTGGATCCAGTTCTGCATACAGCCTGTGCTCTGGACATTAAGCATCAATGTGCTGCTATTCCACCTGGCAGAGGAAGACGTGAGTGCATATAAAAATATAGAATTCGACACATGCCAGGAAAGGTTTCAGATGATTTACTTGCTTGTGTTCTCCTTAGAAATGTCTTGTCTGATGGAGGCACTTCAGGATAAGCGTGTAAGGCTTCAACCTGAGTGTAAGAAGAGATTACAGGATCGTATCGACATGTGGAGCTATGCTGCTAAGGTAAATCTCTCTCTCACTCTCTCTCTCCACTCACATGCACACACACAGACACTCTCTCAGGAAGGCTGTAGTTGTATTTAAAGTATTGTAAGAGACATATTGGCCCAAAACTGTAAACCTACCTTCTTTAAGTCTACCTTCTTAATGAATTTGAAGTGATTACTTCTTGATAATACATGATGATATATATTTGTCTTTCTGATCCTTCTTACAGTACAAAATAGCATGAGGGATACACCCACATATTTCCCTTACTTGCCTTTGGAAACGTCTACATGGCTTGTTATTGTATCATAAACCAGTTTGAATTGTTTTTATGGTATAATATACTTCAAGCCCCACAAGATTTGATAGATCAGTAGTTTGTATTTGCTCACTGTTATGTTTTTGGGAAAAGCATTGTTCTGTAATCAAGGTCCCCACAGATCCTTGAAAAGTCCGGAATTTTAGAAGGGGTGGCAATAAATGAATTCTAATTTGAAATGAAGCAAAAAACCCAAACAGAGTGTGTATTCCATAGGCCTATATGCATGCCATGGAAAGAGAAGAAATAATGTTGCATGTGCACAACTGGTGCGTAGCAGGAAGACTCGTTTCCTTTAAACTGGAGGTCGACCGATATTGAATTTTACCGATACCGATAGCTAGGTTGGTCTGTACTTGCCGATAACTGATTAATTAACCGATAGT
>JBBPDH010000124.1:10407820-10420941 GCA_037974565.1 Clupeocharax schoutedeni
TCAGATTGCTCATTGGGGAGATAAGATGACTCCATCCTTTGCTTGATATTTATAACTAGGGACTTTTTTCATGTGGTGAGTGTACTACTAAGCAAAATGGAGATCTTTTGTTTTCAGCCTTTGGAGATCAAAACCATGATATCAGTTAGTAATATACACTTAATTACCCAAGTATGCGTGCATATTTCGGTATGAGTGGATGCAAATGTTTGTGTGCAGCTGTGCAGTCAGCAGCTTAATAAAGAGTTGACTTTGTTTTGGTTTGAGCTTTCTGCAGGTGGATGCATGTTACCTTTTGTTGGTAATAGGTTTCAGGTTGCTGAATGAAAACATCAGTTTTAAGGCTTGTCGGTCTCACAGTACTGACAAATCCTGTCAGACACTTGAGGAGAGAAAGAGGAGTTATTCATATCTGAGCCAGGAGAACTCAGGATGCAGGATATATCGATCATTTCTCTTTTAAATGATTATGAATATTTCCACCTGGATAAAGATAATTCCTGTCCTGAAAAGCTTGATAAATATTTGAGAGCAGAGCATGACCTTGAACTGGATACATGGATGCTCATGGAGGTCCTGCAGGTAAATGCTGATTCTGTATTTAACTGGATTGGGGTCTGCCCACTGCACTACTGAGGCACTAGTAGGATCCTTTGGTGTCTTTACTTCCAGATAGAGTACATGCTTGAGGTGGCTTCCTCTGCTCGGATGTCCTGTCCGCTTACCTTGTTAAATGCTCAACACCCTTCAAAACCTGCTGCTTGCTATCTGGCGTTCTCACAGTGCCATGTTTAATTAACTAAAGACAGCGCTAATAGTATTAAGCTCATACTCAACCCTCAGAGCCACCTTGCAAAGCACATTTTGTTTCTGTATGGGTCAAATGCACATTGTGTGTGCGTGTGTGCGTGCGTGCGTGTGTGCGTGCGTGCGTGCGTGCGTGCATGCGCGTGTGTGTGCGCGCGCTTGCATATCCATGTATATGTTTTTGTCGAGCCTTAATTTATTTTTACTTTAAGGTTTTTGGTTATTTTTTGATTGGAATGTTTTCTGGATGCCTTGTTCTTAGTCTCTCCTAGTTCTAGGCTTGTTCTTTACCATCTAAGCTGAGGGTAGTAACGGACATGTTTATTAGCTTCCATTCTTTTCAACAGGAGTTATTAAGAATTGTGAGGATAATGTTCAACACTCCATGAGTCTTGAAGTATTGATTACTGCCTGCACAGCTCCAGTCTTCTGAAATCCACTCCAGGGTCTCCCGCATGCTCCCATATTCCCCTGCCATTATTCACCTACAGATACCGATGCCTACTGTTAAAGTCTCTTAACATATTACACCCTTGACAACTTGTGTGATGTTTGTGTAAAAACAGCATTTTAATGGGTGGAGGCTTTAACAAGTAAAAATTCACTGCATATTTGTACATATTCAAAACTCACAACAACTTGAAGCTCTTAACATGTTTATCTTCTGCGGAAGGAGCGACAATTAACCAACTACTGGTGAGAAAACATGAGTTCTACCATGGTCTCCATTCATCCTTGCCTATTTTGCAGTGTCAAACTTGTATATTTTTGTACAAATCAAAGTGGACTTGGGTTTTAGTTTGTTCAGTTCATTCTGTGCTTTGGATAATAATAGAAATCATGTTGCCATGCTATGGGGAGGGGGGGGAGAGTACTATCCAAATACTGTGTATATAGCTGTGATTTTACAGAGGACACTCTGGCCTCAAATGTTTTCTTTCTTTTTTCTTGTAGAAAACTTGGGCACCGTTCTACAGTAAATGGGTTGAACTCAAAGACAAGAAATTAACTGAGCATTTTGACAGTTTGTATTGCAAACTCTCATGGCCTATTTGACCTTATTTGTTAATTTTGCTTATTTAATTATTCGCTTATTTAATCAGCTCCCGTCCACAACCCCACCCCAGTGTTTCAATAGGAAGGTCTGCTCCACTGAAAATGTTGCTTTGCATTTTTGATTTCTTCTGTATTTCAATTTGAATAAAATTACAGTTTAATTGTGTGTGCATTCACTTCAGACTTGGGCCTGGCTGAATAGCTAACAAGTGATGCAGCTGCCTTCAGCAATTCCAACAGTGGATGGTTTTTCAGTGGACCACACCTTAAATAATTTGCCAGTGTTTATAAATCTGTGAATCTGGCGCTCATCGTTGCCTAATCAAATATCAACAGTGTGAAAACTTTCATTCTACACAAGCTTACCTGATCTGATTCTGCTGTATGTCATTTTTTTCTAGTTGAATCAAGATGTACTAATTATTTAAAAAAAAAAAAAAAAGCTAATTGGTAATGATGCCTTTTTTTTCCAGTGTACAAATTTAAACATAATTTCCCTTCAGAATCTGATTAAGCCATGTATTATGCATATATAAACAGCTTTTTTCTTGTCTTTCGTTGTTTTTGTTCTGTACAAACTGAAATGGAGAATTGTTAATAAAATGAATTTGCTGGTTTGTATCCTGGACTTTTAAACACAATGTATTGGGAAAACCATAGCGGCAGGTTCTCTTTAAACTTCTCATTTATATTACAATTCAAAAGTTGAGACACACACACACAGATCTATATTTCACTTCCTATTTTACTACAAATACACTCCATGTTCTTTACATGTTTACCATTTGAGTTCCTTCATTACTACTGGCCTATAAAAAGCCACCAGATCTAATAATTATAATGTAGATCACCAGACAGCTGTTGCATATTGAGTGAGCTATTAAGTGGCAGCCAGTGGGAACAGTTAATAAGACTGCATCACCACACAACCAGGTAAAAGAATGCAAGGCAGGCACTGTTGATGTTCTTTCTGTCTTACAAATTTCCTTTATAGTTGTTCACTCAACTTTCCAGTGCTTACCAGTAAATATCTGCATTTTATGAAAGAACTGGTTAAGTGGTAAAAATGTGTGTACAAAGGACTGGTAGTGTATATGTAAAATGTATACCCTAAAACTCAAGGGTCAGATCTCTGACTCTAGCTTTATTTCAGTAAAGCTGGGGGTGATTTCTGAACAAGTTTTGTAGCTCTTAGCAGTCTTGTTTGCATGTCTTTCAGCAGATGAATGTTTGAGACTGAGAGTGTGTGTGTGTGTGTTGTACTATGTGTAAAATACCTTCTATAGTTTTCTGAGCTCTACAGATAAAGGATGGGCTTTGAGGAAAGGTCTGTGAGGTCATGGCTGGGCAGTCCAGCACTGAAGTGTGAAATTCCTTTCGGTGGGCTTCTCTTTTTTAAACTTCTATCAACAAACATCTCTGTTCTCTAGCTTAGCAGAACCATTCACATGCCTTTTGCAGAGCAGTGTTTATGGTTTTGGCAGCAGTGATATTTTCAAGTGGGTTGAAAACAAAGTTAGTGTTATGGTAAAAAAAAAAAAGTTATGAAGCCGTTGTCTCATTGTGTGGTGTTTAACCAAAAATATGTCACTCCTTTTGAGATTTCTTTAAAATCTTATTTTAAAAGGTACTGCAAACCTTTTCCTTTATCCACAACTGGAGAAAGAAAACAATGAAGTAAAAAAAACAAAGGAAAAAGATTTCAATTGCTCTTATAAAATTATCTACTTGAACTACCCTTTATGTAAAGAAAGTAAAAAAGGAACCCAGTCTCCACTTATGAGGTTACACAGTCACTTTGTTCAACACTGAGCTTCAGTCCACATCGCTTCTTCAGAACTTCAGAAGTTATATGGGGAGACAAACAGCATAACTCTAGTTACATATCGTCCCAGCAGTGTTCTCCTCTCCAGTTCACTCATTTCTATCTCGGCCTCCAGAGTGGTAGGGCCTTGGACAGGGTCCACCAGCAGCAGTTGCCCGGTCTGCTTGCCTGAGCGCTGGACAGCAAAGTGTGCTCCTCCCCGGTTTCCCAGCAGGCCAAAGCGCAGCGTGTCCCCCAGCATGCGCGCTGCCGAAACACGGAATAGCACCCGGGGGGCACTCATGTTCGACACCACTGACATGAAGTGGAAGTTCACAGAGACGGGGGCCTGGAGACACGCTTTGTCCCCTTCAACACATGGATTACGCTCACAGCGCCTGGAGAAGAGAGATTAGGAAGTGGAAAGGAAGGAAGAACATTTAAAACTGTGCACCAATGCAAATTGTTTAAAGCCATTTAGTGTGTGATAATGTGTCCGCTAGCAAAGTTTATACAGGAATGAATGCAAACAAACAAGAAAACAGCAAAAGGATTTAAAGATTTGTAAAAAACGAAATATTTTATGAGCTATTGAGGAAAACACAAGTTTGGTTCCAGATTTCTCCTCGGTGCCTCCAGCTGTTGTTGGATTTGTGAAATTTTAAGAATGATTATGAATTCCACAAAAAATAACTGAATTAATTTCCACAATTTATTTAAACTAAATAATCTGCTTCTTTTATTTCCAGCCTCTTTTAATGCGTCACTCTACATTTACCAGACGCTTTTATCCAAAGTGACTTCCATTTCCTACCCCTATAGGGGGCAGTCTCTCCCTGGAGCAACTTGGGGTTAAGGGTCTTGTACAGGGACCTAGTGGTGGTGCTGAATGTAGGATTCAAACCCATGACCTCTTGGTCTAGAGGCACGTATCCTACCCACTACACCACCACCACTCTAGTGCTTAATGTAGAGGTGGGTAGCCTGTGATACATGTCCATATGCAGCTAAAACTTTTTCCGTGGTGGCAAGGTGTGAACCAAATGAATTATTTGATCAGAAACGAAAACTGTTATTTTGAAGACGTGTCTACTTACAAGGATGAGGTCTTGATGTAGGAGGCATTGCGGAAGCGAGGGCACTCAGTCTCCACACAGTGATGACCTCCAAATGTGTTCACACACACCTGCTGACCCGTACAGTTGTGATCAGCCCTCTCACACTCATCAATGTCTGTGGTCAAAATGTGAAAACACATCGTTTCACTTTCAGTTCTCTCTTTTTTGAAAGGTCTAAGGAGTTGATGAAGATTCAAGAAATGGGAATAATCTTTGCTCCATATTTGGTGCTTTTAAATTAAGCAATGTATCACTTGTATGTATCAACCACCTCAATGCTCAGTAAAGCTGGTTCAAATGAACAGTTAAATGTAAAAAAAAAAAAACCTATAGACTCTGAATGGCACCTTTACAACCTACCATACTGAGTAAAAGTCCTAGGCTTTTAACTAAGACTTTTTGCAAGTAAATATA
This sequence comes from Clupeocharax schoutedeni, assembly GCA_037974565.1. Taxonomy (NCBI): domain Eukaryota; kingdom Metazoa; phylum Chordata; class Actinopteri; order Characiformes; family Alestidae; genus Clupeocharax; species Clupeocharax schoutedeni. Next base: position 10,413,020 of record JBBPDH010000124.1, read on the forward strand.
ACAATAAATCTTAACAAACAAGAATACATTGCATAACGATTTAGATTTGTTTTGTTTTGTGAGTTGGATAGAAGAACACAAATTCAGTTCTGATTTTACCTGCATTTGCATAAAGCAGCCAATCTGCTTTAATCTAATAAAGTATTAACCAGGTATTTGAGGTATTTGATGAGAACTACAATGTATGATTACGCAAACGCATAGACATACTTAAAATCACTATTTACTGTATAAAAAAATGTGTATACATTCTCACATGAGCTTTTAAAAGCATGTAATATTCAGTGAATCAGGTTTTAAATACAATTTTCTTAGGTGTCTAAGACTTTTGCACAGTTCTGTAAGTTACTAAATTGCTGACCAAGCATCTCCACAAACATGCTGGGCACTCCTGAAAATGTTGAACACGACCACCTGGTTGCACGTGAGGAGGTGGGTACCGACCTTGGCAGTTCCTGCTGTCTCTGCTGAGGGCGTAGCCCGCTGGACATTCACAGCGGTAGCTTCCGGCCGTGTTCACACAGGTGTGCAAACAAAGACGGCCTGGTTGAGTCAGACGGAAGATTGCACATTCGTCGATGTCTGAAACACACACACGCAACTTGACCTACATATTTAAACCTACATAACCCAAGTCTAGATTTCACATCCTGTACTGTACTTGTACTGCTCTCACAACAAATTCCAGCCGCTTAGCAGTTGTTTATCAACGTGTAAGTGTAAGGGTATATGTCCTGATAATTACACAAATCTCAAATGCCAACTGTTTGATTGGTTGTCACTGCAGAGTTCAGTTTACAATTATAAATTTACGCAGATATTTGCAGTGGAAGCACAATCTGAAGGAATCTATCACCTACAGGATAAGAGCTCATATATTTATATCATAAATTGATATATTTAAATGTCGCTGTCAGAACAAAATCTTGTATTTTCAAAGTAGCAACTTTACAAGAGGAGCAAAAACTCTTTTTAATTTACAATGTTAGTAAAGGAGATAAATGTAATGGAGGATAAACATTGGAAGCTCATTTGTGTGGGTCGATTTATATGGGTCTGCTCATCATTAAATCCTGACACAAAGTAAAGGCCAGGTTTTGTTCTCAGAAAAAGTAAAAGAAAGACAATAATGGAGATTTGTTCAAACAGCGACAAAATAAAAAATGATCCTAGGTTTTGTTTGAATAGATATATTTTGAGACCACAGGAAGGAATTCGTGCTCAGGGTTCAGGTAGGAACATGTCAACAGTACAAATTAAATACCTAAGCTGGCTTGTTTACTTTTTAACTAGTGCAGAAATAGTGTGTATCTGAGTCCTTGGAGTCTAAAACATGAGAATCAGAGCTTTGAAAATGAGAGACTACAAAGAGACAGCAAAGGGATCTCAGCAGAGCATAATTAAAAAAATAATGGACAACCTGAACATTCTACAGATGATTTATGAGAGGTGACATGCCCCTCAAATAACAATAACTTCTGCGACCTCTGTGGTCAGTATTCATCTGAAATTGTGAGGTACAAGTCTCCACTATCTGCTGGATATGAGTGTTACGAGTGAATCTGAATGTAATGAGTGCTCATTTAACATCACACCAAAGTCTGTAGTCCTGCATGGCAAAGATGTGGAAGACATTAATAGTGAGGCCCAGTGCATGAAAATGCTTTTATTAGTTTTATTTGTGGTGATGAGTCTCCAGCCAGGAAGTGATATCAAAAAGACAAGCATATACCTTCTGTGAGATTTGGGAGTCAGTGTAGCAATGGCAAGAGAAACTATGTATGTATGATAAACTTCTCCATGTAAGCTATGGAGAGCTTATCAGTGATCCAAGTGATTTAGTGTGGAATGGAAGTGGACCAATGTCTGATCCCACGGGAACTCCATTTGGGAGGCTTAGAGAGAAGATAAACCTAGCAAGAGCGTAGCACAAATGGTTCGCCTTGGCAAATGCAGCCAGCAGCTCAAGATGGATAAAGACTGAAAACACTGTGTTCTTCATAACTTTGTGTGACCCAAGGACAGCACGAGTCACCTGCGGACCTGTTCTAAAAAAACTCACCAGTGAGCAACATTTAATCTGATCCTGTTGCTATTCTTCTTTAAATCACATTTGCATTTATATACATTTGAAAATGACAGTATCTAAAAAAGGCATTTAAACCCTGTTTATTATGCATGAAGTTTAGATAAGTTTAGGTAAACTCTGTTCAGGTGTATGGCTCAGTACTCGTGAAGTAGCTCTCAGTTTCAAAAAGGTTGGTGACCCCTGGTGTAAAGCTTCTGTGATTGACAGAAAGAAATTCTCTGCTGTGTATCCTGGCTTGTACTGGTTGGTGTTGAGAAGGTGGTTCCCCTCAAGATGGGAGGATAACTCTGCCACCTCTCCTGATGATACTGGTCAGTAGGTCACAGCATTTGTTGGATCAAGAGTGTGTTGCTTGAGAAGAAATTTAAGTCTACGTAGCTTTTAGGGATCCTGGTGGCCTGGTGGTTAGGGAGTGCCCCCTGTGATTGGAAGGCTATGGGTTCAAAATCCAGGAATGCTAGTGGCACCACTGAGGTACCATCCCCACACACAGCTCCCTGGGTGCTGTGCCGGTGCCCACTGTTTCACTCAGGTGACTTGGTTAAAAGCAAAGAAGAATTTTCCACTGATCACTCTGTGTGCTGCGATGTGTTCACACATGACTATAAGGGCCACTTACTTGCTTCTATAAGATGGAGGAAATCATAGTAGATCATAGCAGTCAGAAATGGACCAAGGACCTGCTGGTTTTTGTCATTTATATGTGTTTAAATGCATGGGAGAAAACTTATTCTGGACTAGCGCTTTTCCTTTGACTATACATTTCCAGTTAAAGCCCAGTGTCCAGTAATGACCTCTTTAGACACGTTACCTGCACACAGGCCTCTGTCCTGGCTGTAGATGCTGTAGCCTTGCTCACAGGTGCAGTGCTTGGAGCCCTGGAACTCAATGCAGCGGGAGGGACGCACATAGGTTGAGATTAAGGGTGAGGAAGAGGGTGAGGTAGACGTTGACACCGAGGAAGTAGCATCATTGTTTATCCTAGCATCTACAGCTGAGGGAAGGAATTGATGGGTTATTCAAAAGGTCATATCTGAAAATAAAATGATCAGAATATGTACTTTCCCAGGGACTGTGTAGAATATTCAGTAACCCAAGGATTATGTAGAGTTATATCATTTACAACCGCAGTTTATAATGTACTAGTGTCAGTTGATGGCTTTGTACCCTTGCAGGTTGCTCGCTCTCCACTCCAGTTAAGGGAATCCAGACACAACCTGGTCTCTGATCCTGTCAGCTGAAAACCAGCGCTGCACAGAAAGTGAACCTCATGGCCAACCCTGAAGACTCTGCCCAGCATCCTGCCGTTGACTAGTGGCTCTGGGGGCGGACACACAGCTGCAGGGCCAAAGAGTAACCACAAGTTGAAATCTCCAGGGATGAGCTAAAGTGCTGTGAAGGAGTATTCGCCTGATCTGTTATCTTCTATTTTTGCATCTTCTATTCTTCATCTTAATCAGATATTCAGACAAATGTAACCAAGCAACATTGAGTTTACTGAATGAAAATTGGCCATGTGTAAAAAAGTTATTGTCCCCAGTTTACACAATTAACTAATTTAAGGCTCTATTTGACTAGACACACCCAGGCTTGTCTACTGCCAGCCCAGTTAATGGTGTGGGGAGGATCCAGTGAGTGGGCATGCAAGACAGATCCAGCAGCTTTAAACCATAAGCTTTTAGGAGATTTTCTGGGCAAGATACATCACTCTTCTCAACCGTCATATAGGATCAGATCATGTTTTTGTTGCAGTAATTTCATTGGTGTTATTCTTTAACATCCCATAAAATACTAAAAGGCTAAAAGGTCTCAAGCAGTACAGTTAAAACATCTTCTAGAGGACATGAGAAAGAAAGTGAAACGCATTCGTTTGAAAAAGTGGCAGATGTTCCCAGAAGTGGTCTGCTTACCACGTTTCCTCCACGAACACTATGGTGATTCATCTGGGAAGTCACAATACACTATCTAACCAACAGTCAATTATGGTGGTGGAGGATGTGTGGTGGTGAGCCTCTTCATTGCCAGGGCAACTTGCCATAATTGTCATGAATTCTGCTCTCAACCAAACATTTCTGCAGGAGAATCTCAGGTCATCCTCCTATATCTGAAGCTCAAGCACAGTTCAGCTGAGTAGGAAGACAATGATATAGAGCAAATCCATCTCTGATGGCTCAAAAGAAACAAAGTTAAGGTTTTTAAATACCCAAGTCTAAGTCCTGACTTGAAACATATTGAGATGTGGTTGCAGGATCTTAGCTGGCTGAATTAAAGCGGTTCTGCAAAGAAGGGTGGGTGAAAATTCCTCCAGAGTGATGTGAAATACTGATCTCCAGTTATAGAAATCACTTGCTGCACAATGATTTACTGAGTTTACTTTTTCACAAGGGTGATATATGTGTTGCAACCGTTTTTTTCCTTCAATAAATGAAAACGTGTTTTGTGGTTCCTCATATTCTCCTTACTTTTACATTTTATATAAAGATCTGAAATTATTTCATGTGACAAATGTGCAAAATAGGAAATGAACTTCAGCACAAACTCATCTGATACAGTAGTTTGAATATTTATGTAGTGCATCTTGCCTGCGCTGGTGGTGTTGCTTGGCTTGACTGTGCTGCTCTGTAACAGGTTCAGTTTCTTGCGGAGGCTGCGGAGGTTCTGTAAGAAGGACGTCTCATGAGCTGAGAGCTGCTTGTGGACCTGCCGAAGCATGTTTTGCAGCTCCTGTCTGCTCACACAGTCCTGTGGAGTCCAGTTGTGGCAAAGTTCATGATGATTAATTTGGACAATTCTAAGCAAAAATAGCAAAAGAGATACTGAGACCTTTCAGACCTGTGCTTAGACCTTATGTGCAGTCTTTTTGAAATTATATAAAAGCTCACCAGTAAAATTCTCATCTGCTAGAACTACTTTCAAGAAAAACAGTCTCTGCAGCTCACACAGTTCTGAAGTTTTCCTGCTTCATCACCTTATTAGTAAGTGAATTAAGTCACCGGATTTAGTAAGTGTATTAATAGGGAGGTAGTGACCTGGTGGTAAGTGAGGTCCCCCTGTGATCGGAAGGCCATGGTTTCAAACCACTGAGGTACCCTTGAGCAAGGGACTGTTCCCACATACTGCCCTAATACCCCATAACAGCTTCTACAGTCTGGTGAATGAGGGAAGTGAATAAAAAGATCCATATTATGGACTTTACGTCCAGAATTTTAAGATCTGAGAAATAAGTGAAAATGTGATATCAAGATTATTCAAGATAAGATAGTTTTGAGTAATAAAAATCTTGAAATTAAGGATCTGTAAGCACTCACTCACATGAATCTTCTGAAACAGTAAAAGAAAGCTAATAATAAAATAATAAAAAGGGACGAGGTCAGTAAGTGAGTGAGGAATCATCATTTACTTCAAAACATATCCAGACATTCATAGCGCTAGTTATACTGCACTGAGTAGCTGTAGCTGATTCAGTACTCACCTGACTCTCACACCTGAACACCTGGCATATCAAAATAATCCCCCAAAGCTGCGCGCCGCGGTACATGCTGGCGAGGGTCGCAGGTCGCTAGGCACGAGTATGAAAGAAGTTCAGTACGAAACAAGGCCGGAGGAAAACCTCAAATCACAATAAATAAAAATCCAAAATTAAGCGTAAACACACTAGTATATAAAAATAAATCGATTTAGACTTGAAATATTCAAAGAGAAGAAGTTCGTTCAGTGCTCTGTGCAGCTCAGATAAGGTATGTTTTGAAAGCACAGACCTTCAGAAAAACAGGCAGAATGAGAGAGAGGGAGGGAGAGAGAGAAAGAGAGAGAGAGAGAGAGACCGACCCTCAGCATTTCATCTGGTGGAACCACATTCAGGATCGACAGGAATAGAAAACTGGGAGGAGGTCTGGAAGTACTCTCTCATTACGATTAAAGCTTACATATCTTTAATATGCCTCCAGCTACTTTATAATGGGCAGCTACGGAAAAATAGTCACATTTGTCTTTATAATGATGATAATCATGATCATGGTAATGGACTGATTCCACAATAAATTTTTTAAATGACCTCGTTCTGAGTTTATAAATAGTTATTAAGCAAGAATGCACTGAATGTCCAGGGAGGGACAGACGGAGAGGCAGACAGAAGAAGAGAGAGAGAGAGAGAGAGAGAGAGAGAGAGAGAGAGAGAGAGAGAGAGAGAGAGAGAGAGAGAGAGAGAGAGAATCCACAAGGTGGTGCCAAAACGCTTCTCTGTCCTCTGTGTATTTTCTTGGGGAAAATATGGATCCTGAAATGGCATAAAGATAATGGCTATGAGCACGAAACTCACAGTACAATAACACAACCTCACTACAATAACTGTATTGAGTCTAGCGTAGTTTAGGCACATGTTAGGAACTCTTAAACTTATATTCTTCTAATTCGTGCACTAAACATTTTTGTTTCCACTCAACAATCCAACCAATCAATACTGTCAGCCTTCGTTGTGACACGCCGCAGCTTCAGCTGTTTAAATGATTCTGTAGTAAATATACCAGAATATTTCCATTTAATATTTCCTTTTTAAATGCATTTCATCTGCCTTTACTGTCTGAGTGTCTCCGCTCCCCTGGCAGTCGCAGGACTGAAGGGAGATAGAGATGAGTAATAGCTTGGCCTTAGGCTGTTTCGTTTAACAAATTGTTATACATGTATTTCCCCAGTGACTGGCAGCTAGCAGAGTGAAGAGAAGAGAGCCTTTCTCGCCTGTTACAGCAGAACCGAGACGTAAGTTGGGAAAGTCAAGTTGAATTAATGATCTTTCCAAACCACTCAGCTAGATCATTTTTAATGGGAAAGGCCAGACATGATTGCTGTTTCAGTGATTTTTATAATATGCTAGTTGTGACTGTGACTGCTTGAAAATGCCCTACTCAGAAGTAAATAGTCCAAGAACAAAAAAGTATTTTAAATATGTGTATTTTGGAAAGTTTCCTCTGGTACTTTTTACGCGTGCACGCACACACACACACACACACACACACACACACACACACACACACTCAGTGAAGTGCCCTTACCCTCCATGTGTTACTGCTGTGCTGAGAGTGACTTCTAGGGGTCTGACCTTTGAGTGAGTTAAAGGCGGCTTAAAATGTGAGAGAGGAAAACATGGTCTACAATCATTAATTATAAACTACAGAGATCACGGATGTGCCCAGAGGAGCTGATGAAATGGACAATGAGAGTAGATGCAAGGTGGGTGTACCTGAAGATGTGGTTCATCAGTGTATATTGGGCTGTCACCATATATAGGATGTTTCCATTCTGTCTGTAACTACATTCCCGCATTTGAATATAAATATAGTGTAATATAAAATGGAACAATCCCATTTATAAAGCCCTCCCCCATGTGTTTGCTCGATTCCAGTAATGGTACAGCCTGACAATCCAGTTCTAAATGCAGTTTCTCTCACTCTCTCTCTCTCTCAGCAGTGGCAGTGTTCTGAGGAAATCTGAACTTACAGATCTCTTCTGACTCTGATGGTTGTTCACCAGAATTCCTTAATTGTAAGTTTGAGTCACTTTTCTATTTTACAATTGTAGTAATTAATTGCTACTTTCCCATCTCTGTGTTTGGTGAAGATCACCTTGGAGATGCCGAGCACATGAGCAGTTTAAAGCAGTTTGTAACTCTGCCTATTTCAGAACCATCAGAATCTCGTTTGATTGAAAGTACTGTCCATTGTTAGGTGACTCTAACTTCTCTCAGTGCTGATACTGATGTTCAGATGTGACCGTGTAAATGGATTACAGCATTCAGGTGATGGCATTCCATTGCTCATCCATTACTTTAGTGCAAGAA
>JBBPDH010000124.1:10429468-10440652 GCA_037974565.1 Clupeocharax schoutedeni
ATGCACATAAAATGTTTTAAGACATCAGAATCTTTTTGTTCTTCATTTCCCTTCTCTAAAAACTGGTGCGTCTTATGGTCCGAAAAATACGGTAATTGATATTAAACATTAAATATACCCGGCAAACTGAAATTAGATATTGAAACAACAGTGACGTTCTTTGAGTAAAAATATTTTTTTTCCTGCCATGACAATAAGATTGATCTTTTGTGTGGTTTAGCGGACATTCATTGTGTATATTGCTCTAGTCCACGTTGGTGGTCCACACAGTATTTTTACAGATCGATGTCTAGTGGGCAAAAATTAAGTTACCATTAAGTTAAGTGGTCATTCATAGCATATAATGGATAATTTTAATTAGCATTATGTTTAGAATGTTTGTGGTTTGCCACAATTAAGTGTTTTTGATTAATTTGAGCAAAGCATTTTTATTGGAGCACCTTGCTAATTTGAAGATGCATATAATAATAATCTTGCAGCATTAAATACTCATTCATGAAGCTTTCGGTTAAGAGACACCGTACCTTCTCTAACAGATACAGCTTCTATATTTATTGATTTTGATGTGAAAATCAAATGGAATAAAAATCAGTAGACTATTTTTGACCAGCTTGTTAAGCAAGGTGTCTTTTATTTGACATTTTTCATGTTTAGATCTGTGTGAATGATGACTTGGTGGTGAAGAAATTTGCCTGCTTCTCAAGTGAGAAGGCAATCATGGAAGATCAGAGGGGCTCCATAGATCGCTCTCCCATCAGCCTTGCCTGGGACATCTTCTCTAGCCCTCAGCAGATCCTAAAAATGAATGGCTACTGTACAATGAGGTTATCTCCTTCACATGTCTTAACCAGGAAGGGTAAGTAACACATGTTTGTGTCACTTAAGTGGTACTTGCCCTGCTCATGTGGTAAGTGCTGGAAGTATGTTACTGTTTGCATGTTTCATGACCTTTATTATTCCTGCCCAGTAACCGGTCAGCTCAGACTCTCAACTCGCGATGAAACACATGTAACCCCTTCGGCCAAATCCCCAGTGTCTGCAATGAAACCACCTGATACGAATGGAGTAACATATTCTGTAAGTTCTTCTGTCATGTACCCAGACTAGAAGTAGTGAGCTAAGTGATGTGTCAAACAGCCTTTTCAGATTTTAAGGTGTGTTGTGGTCCTGATGTTTTAGGGAGAAACTGAAGAATTTTATAAGGGATCGGTGACCAGTGGAGTAAGTGGCAAATATGGATCTGGCAAGACCTCTGAGAAAGAGACACAGAATACTGGGTAAGTTAAATGATGGTGTTAAGAATTAAAGTTATGCTTGAAGTCACAATTGGGCAAATGTACACATGTTCTTGAAGTACATGTGTATCATAATTATTCTGCCATGTTAATATTTGTATAGACGTTCATATTCATACCGATCAGCTACAACATTTATTCCACTGACGGGTAAAACGAATAACATTTATTATCCCATTACATTGGCACTTGTCAAGGAGTGGGATATAGTAGGCAGTTAGAATCAGGAAAAAGTGGCAAGTGTAAACATTTGAGTTACTTTATTAAGGGCCAAATTGTAACGGCTAATCAACTTGGTCAGAGGATCTCTGAAACGGCAGGTCCTGTGGAATGTTCTTGGTGTACAGTGTTTGGTATCTGCCAATCAAGGTCATGGGCACACAAAACTTATCGATACATGAGGGTTAAAAAGATAAATGCTGGACTACCTATAGAACTAACTACAAGTCAAAGTACCCATGCGGACCCCTGTCTGAAAATTCACATGGGCATCAGAAATGGAGAAAGGTGCCCTGGACTGATAAATCACTTTTTCTTTTGTCATGTGTACGCCCAGGTGTTTCACTTGCCTGGCCCAAAGATTGCACATTGGGACAAAGGCAATCCACCAGAGGCAGTGTAGTGTTCTGTTGGATGCGCCAAATTCAGTGAATCAGCCTTTTATCCTTGCTAACTAAGAATGTGTATGAAAGAAGGCAAAACACTAAAATATGCTTTTCTTCTCTTTCAGTAACTTTAATCAGACAGAGAATACAGACAACACCCTTGCAAAATGGTTGAACTTGAACCGATTGAAGAAATGTCATAATCCCTTCTCATGTTCAGACTTGATTATTGAAGTAAGAATGCCCTTTATTGTATGGTCTAGATATTTAGCAATATAAAATAGGTGATAGTTATGACCAAATTTGTTTTTTAGTCTGATGAATATGATGAGCAGAACCAGATGACTTCTAAACCAGGACCAAGAGAAAATGATCTCACATTCTACCATGAGCAGGAGTCCGCTGTCTGGTAGGGATGTCAAACAATAAAACGTCAGAAAAAGGTCTCTGAAAATATTTGTGGAGAGAGGATAGTACATTTCTTTCCACTTATTCTTTCAGTGAACAGAGTGGCTTTGACCTGAGGTAATAAAAAGTAGTTGTTTTTCTCATGTTTAAGCAGATGTCTTGTAATGTGTAAATTACATGACATGTTCAAATATGCAGGGGAATATTTGTTGTATTTGCTGATGTGTTTTCATTTGTAACTCACAGCTGTCCAGGTAAAGCCCCTACAGAGCTGAACGAGACAACATTCTCTCAGGAATCAAATTCCAAAGACCAGCTAGTCTGTGCTAGGTGGGTCATCTTTCCCATTCAATTTATTATCTTTGTCCATCTCTATCACTAATTTTTATATTAGCCCCTGTGTTGTTTTGTTTATGTGTAGACTTCTACAGTTTCTGAATCCAGATTATATTAATTCTGACCCAGAACACATTGATGACAATGTAAGTGCTCGATCCACACTCTTATGTGTTAATCTGAATCATCTTGCTGCTATGAATGAGATAAGCTGAGGTTGTGTATTGAGCTGAGGTTGTGCTTTGTGTGTGCCAGGTTGTGTGCTTTGATCCCAGCAGGAGTGGAGTTTTAATTCACTCACCTTTCCCCATCAACCCCTGCAAGAGCTTGACCCATGCTCCTACTACTGAGCAGTTCCGCAGGGTACCTTAAGCTTTTCTTCTCTGTGGTATTTAATATCCATTTGCATGCATTTATCAACTCAAGTTATATTAGTGGTTTATCATTCAAAGTGTTCAAAAGTTGAAGTTTCTCTGTTTTAATACATTTGTGTTGTGAATGCAAAATATGATGCACTCCATGTTCTATTTAGACTTCCTTTCTTTTTGTGGTTAGTTCCTGTTGAGGAGAAGGTTCAGTGAGCCATGCTTCACTGAGAGCTACTGCTGGCCACCTATTGGACGGGGTTGTGACACAGTGCTAGTGTGCCCCAGTGAAAATAATCATCTCTACTACATTCCTCCTCTCCTGGGTCAGCTGGAGCTGGTCTCTCTGTGCAGTGGTCTCACCAAACTCACTGGGGTGAGGAAGAATACTCACTGAACCATGTTTATGTACTTACCCGCTTTCTTAAGCACTCTACCAATCAATCTTAATCCTTTCTAACTGAACATTTAAATACATGTTTGGATAGAGAGTTCAAATTTGATCATTCAGTGGGTTAAATTGTTTTTAATCTTTTTGACACTAATCACATTCTCTTGCTTCTTTTTCAGCCCGTAGCAGTGATACTTTGTCCTGGGTGGGAAAAGGTGCAGTTTATAATTGGGTTTCTGGAGGAGAGCCAGGCAGCTACAAAGTTCCATGCTTCTGCTGTGCAGCTTGGATTGGGCAAAGACGAGGCCAAAAAGACCAGGATTCGAAACAACTGTGAGCATGCATTGCTTCTGTTTACATTGTTTAAGATGCATTTCCAAATTTGAAGTAGGATAGTTGCCATAGGCATAAGTGAGTCTGATCACAGTCTCTAGCGATAAGTATTACCTTGTTTGTTTTTCGTTCATTACGTATCAGGTCAGTTGCTGGTCACCACCCCGTTTAACCTTGTTCGGTTACTTGAGGTACACCACTTCCTCTTCCTTAGACTCTGCTACCTGGTTCTGCATGAAGCTTCTGAGCTTTATTCACGAGCACCTGATGAGGTTAGAAGTTAAGAGAAGGGGGGAGTGGAAACAAGAATAAACATTTGACATTAATATGGTGACAGTTTCTCTCTCCCTCTCTCTGAAGATGGCAGCAGTCTTACAACATTTTCAGAAAGTGGTGTCGAGAGAAGAAAGATATGGGTGTCCTCGGCAGATTGTTGCTGTTAGCAGCCACTGGAGTAGAGAACTTGAAGACATGGTTCGGGAATACATGGTTGCCCCCTGTGTCATCATCACCGTTCCAAACGAAGCAGCGCTGTATGGTGGTGTTCATCAGGTCAGGCACATGTCATTCTCCTTGTAGTAATCCTCAGAGAGACGATGTGAGAATGTTGTTTTAAACTGTTGTGCTTGATTGACACCATTGACCGGACCCAAATGCCTTGTATTTGCTCACTCACATACGACTCTAATTTAATTCTAATTCTGATGATCTTCATTAGGGTTTAGTTTGGTAGTTGACCTTACTTGTATATTAAGAATAGTGTCTTCTAATTTACACACATCTGTGCAGGCACATTTTGTAGGGAGCATACATGTTTTCAAAAGTAGCAGAAATGAAGCCTGTTATTTTAAACATAAAATAAGTAACAAATGTCACATGTTTTGTGTGTGTGTGTGTGTGTGTGTTTTTTTTTTTTTAATGTTTAAATCCTATTTGTCATCCAAAGACAATTCTGTTGAGTCTGGACTGCAACAAGATGTCAGTTTTGCTCGGTTCTCTGGACTCCAGTCCTTCTGTACCACAAAAAAGCATCATCTTTACGAACACTCCAGAAGAAGTGGAGCATGTTTACAGGGTACAGTGGTTGTTGTATGTTGGTTTATAACTGTTACTATGCCTGTTTGTAATCGTCTCACTTTTCTGAAGTTTAGCATGTTTTTTTTTTAAGGATATTTAGTGAAGATAATGGTTGAGACTTGGTGCAACTCAAATTCTACTACCCTTTTCTATACATTTATGCAGGCTGTCAGCAACACAGCAGCATTCTCATTGAAAGCGCACGAAGGCCTTACTGATCATTTTAAATTTGTGGTTGAGCAGTGGAAAAAAGACGTTGGACCAGGCACACATGTTGTCTTGGGTACGTGTATTGTGAGATCTTTTAGTTACTCACCATATTTATGTACTTTTAATGAATATATAGTTTATTGACATTTTGTACCACCTTCTCCCAGTGACCACCAATGATTGCATGAAGGCTCTTGGTATCAGAGATGCCACATGTGTGGTGCATTACGGGTTCCCAATTTCACCTAAACTATTTGGGATCCGACTGTTCTCCATGTCAGAGAACTTTAGGAATCTTGCTAACAAGGTAGTAAATCATGCCTTTTATTGACGGTTTCAGTCGCCCTCTTGGTATTTGTTGAACAAATGAGTATTTTCTAAATCATGTAAAAAGTGTGTTTGTGTGTGTGTGTGTCCTAATACTTCAGGATATTCCTGAGAGCTCCTCTCCCGTGCGGTCTGTGTTGCTGTTGTCAGAACGTAATGCTCGTCATGTATCTGGAGTTCTGAGGTACCTGAAGCGTACAGGTGCTCTGTTGCCACCAGAGCTCCTGCAGTTTGCAGAGGGAGTCTTTCAGGCCAAAGAAAGGCAAAAGTTAAACAGAGCACTGTGCAGTCATCTGAAGAGCTTGGGCTTCTGCAGGTCTTTACATTCCCTATAAATTTAAACTGAATACTCTCAGCGTTAATGTGAAGAAATGTTCATTTCTGCTAGTTGAAACCAAGTAGGCATTGTAGTTATCTTTTATACACAGTTTTACCATTAGAGATTACTTAAAATGTTCACATTTCTGAGAGATTTCTGGAATGGCTAAGCTGGAGCCGTTGAAGGTTAACCTAGATTGTACAGATGGCAAATGTTACCTCATCTGTCACCTGACACCTGTCACCTTGGTCTTTACCTTGGTCTTGGTCTTTTATAATTGCAGCGGCAGGATGAATTCTGTATTGCACAAAAGAATGCCAGTTGCTTGGATCCAAACAAATGTCTCACAGCTCATTGGAAATCTCTCAGTATCGCCAGACATGCTGAACTTGCTATGGATTATTTTAAGGCCAAAAACTGGAGTATTCATATTTGATGTGTCTATCACCCGACCTAAGTCCTGATAACAAGTGGTGATCTCAATAAGTTGCAGACTTGACTTGCAGTCATTAATGGCAATTAATATAAAGTATTGTATTCCAAGTATTGTGCTGCAGAAGTTTTAGAAAATACTGTATGTAAATACATTCTTTCATTTTGTAAATTATGAATGTTTAGTGTGTGTGATCAGTCTGTAGTTTTAAAATCTCATTCAGTTTCATCTATCTCTTCCCCACACAGGGACAGAACACTTTGCTCAGAAAGGCATACAATCAACAAAACACTTGACTATCCCCTTCACCCTGACTCTGGGACAATTATGGTAAATTTCATAGAAACTACAGTTCCATTTTTTTATAATGTCTTCAAACCATAATTATTTTAATGTTGACATTATCCCATGACATGCATTTTAATTTATTTGATTTATATTCTCTTGTTCTTATTCTCGAGCACTTTGATTAAGTTGACAGACAGATAAAGTTTCTTCCGATAACCATTTTCCATCTGTTTACTAAAGGCAACTGGAGTACCATAAAACTGATAATCAGTTAAAACTGGTAAAAAAAAAAAAAAAAGCACTTAACTGATTGGAATACAACCAAAACTGAAATGACCGGTGACTAAGTTAAGGAGATGTGGTTTAGATCAATCAGCCAGAAACACCTACCTAATATTGTGTACGTCTCCCTTATGCCACAAAACAGCTCTGGCCTGTTTAGGCCTGGACTCCGCAAGATGACTTCTGAAGGTGTGCTGTGGTATCTAGCATCAAAATGGTAGCAGCAGATATTTTAATTGTGAGGTGGGACGCCCATGGATTGAACTTGTTTCTCCTGTACATCCTGTAGAAACTCAGTTGGATTAAGATCTAGGGAATTTTGAAAATCAGCACCTTGAACTCTTTCAAGTTCAGAGATGTTCAGGCCCAGTCACATACCTTCAAGAACTGTTAATTTGCCTTGACAGATGCCACTGCAAAGAGATGAATATGATGACATCTAAAGAAAGCTGTCCACTATATCGACAACGGCAAAAAATATATCACTTAAACAGTCTGTATATGCATAAGAAGCAACAAATGAAGGATTCACTTAATCTGTCATGCATTTTGACATTCACACAAACTTCATGAAAACTAGTCAGTATAGAAAGATCAATTGTAAAAAGACATTTATGGCGATGTAAAATCAATTTGAAGGTCATTTTTAAAGATGAAACAGAGGGAAGATTCCTCTGGCAACTGAATAAATTTTACACACATTAGTTACTTTGAGTGCTAAGGGCTAGTCTGATTTCTTAGACTGCACATAGAACATTGTCAGTAGTAGCCCCAACATGCAACACCAGAATACCAAAAATACAGTGTCTGTGAGACCGTACCTTACATGGTTTCAAGGGGAGGTTTGTGTACTTTTTTGTGTAAAACTGAATTATTTGTTCTGTTTACTCCTGCAAAGGTTTTGCCCTTATACATAAAAAGTGCAAATGTATACTATGGGCGGATTGTGAACCAGAAAGAGGACCATTACAAAACATTTGCTGCTGAATTGAACTCGCATTATGCTAAAGAAAAGCCTTGTGCAAAGGAAGTGGTCGAAGGAGGCATTTATGCAGTACAAGAGGAGGATGTTTATCATCGGTAAGTAGTTTTTTTGTAAGTGGAAAATAAAATGGGAATAGTTACCTATTCTAGCATCATACATGAACAGTGCACCATGAGTGACGGTGAGCTGTTTCTGTTTGGGTGGCAGAGTGTCTGTGATCAAAGTACCAGAGAAACAAGATCAGCTGTTCAGTCGAGTCACTGCTGACTTTATTGATGAGGGGCGTGTACAGGAAGTGAAGTCGCATCAGCTCCTGCAGCTTCCTCCTGAATTCCAGAGCTTACCTGGTCAGGCTGTGGAGATCATTCTGTGTGGGGTCCAACCCATCGATGGAGACATGGACTGGAATCCCAGGGTAATTATACAATGTACAATACAGCTTTGTTTAAAAAAGGTTTTGCTTTGCAAGTGTTGAGGCTAATTTTCCCCTATGGTGCTCTTGGTATACACAGAATTTTAAGAGAATTTCATTATTCTTCCTCAGTATTTTAAAACTTTGCAACACGAGAACATAAACAGAAACCACATGAGACCACGTTAACTATGCCATATATCAAATCATACCTTATTGGTGTAGGTAAATTAAGCAATAAAAATGAAAAGAGACAATATATCAAGGTCTACTTAAAGCTACAGAAATGAATGTGATTATAAAAAGTTGTCATTGATCATTGTGAATGCAAAGGAACTCGGGGACTTTCACAGGGATGAAACTGTTAAGCAACACATTCACATGGAAAAAGCACAGCCCGAGCAAATAACATTGCAGTGATTACAATTGGTTTGATAATATCCCATGAGAAGGTTTAGGGAACCACAACTAATGATCCCTAGAAATGTGTGCCATGCAAATTCTCTCTAATGATAAAACCGAATAGACAGTAGTCACTCAAAGTAGCCAGATATTACAGTTACACATGGAACAATAAGCAAAACATTATACTGCAGTCATCTCCATTTTACAGCTCATGAAAAGCTCTACGAGTGCATTTTCCATTTGTATGCCAGCATTTACCCATATCAGAACTCTCTTCAAAAATTTAGTTTGGTGAAACAAAAAATGGGTTTTGTACAAAAATGTTGCTAAGAACGCCATGCCCACAAGTACAGAGGTGGTCCATCATGATATGCTTGCATAGCCTTGAATTCCATCAATATTCATTTGAGGTAATCTAAAATAATCTAAAAGCTGAAATATTGTGGCTTTTTTGTTTGTGAATATGGTATGTTTTTCTTCATGCTTGTACAGTGAGTGGAAATATGTATTCAGACAATTTTCTTTTTGTTTTGTCAAAATACTTTGAGTATTTTTGGTTTTGATATATAGTTATTTTCATAGGTTACCAGAGCTGTCAGTCTGAAGATTAAAGAAAAAGTACATCATGCCAAAGTGGTGATGTGCATGGGCAATACTGTTTGGGTTGATCCAATGGTAGGATTTTCAGTTTTTTCTTTTTAAAACACGTTAAATCAGACATGTTTAAAACATGCGCATATATGTTTAAACAGGTACACATGACACGTGTGCCCGGTCTAAAGACCTTCATAAATGAATACAATGTCCAAGCGGAGATTCTTGCTACTGGGATGGGCACCACAAACCCTCTGCATTTGGAGCTGCTGAAGAAGCTGTGCCAGGGAGAGGAGGTCTTTAGTGCAGTTGATCTTAGCGAGAGTAGCAGGTATCATCTTTCTCTCTGCGTTATATTTTTACACTGGTCTTAGTAAATCTGATCAATAAAAAGCACCCCTACTCTGTTTTATGACATGGGTTCTCCAACCCAGATCCCAGAGTACCCCATTCTGCATATTTTATATGTATGCTTTAACACTTCAAGATAGGCTTGCTAATGAAATGAAAAGTTGGATCAGGTTATCTTTGCCTGTACAATCTGTTTTTGCGGTTCTAAGAGTTTTAGGACAGTGTACTATGTTCTGTAAGTCACCAGCTGATGAGCTCCTGTTTATTTAATAATCTTGTCCTGAACAGGTGTGAAGGCTGGATGAAGGCTGGAATGCCCAGCCTTTCCAGAGAAGGGGAACCCTGTGAGCCCTCGGAAAACCTGAAGGACCTAAACCAGATCACTGTATCCAATGGAGGATCAAGTAATGCTTCTTCAGTAGATGATGAACAGATGCTGAAGTGAGTAAAGTGTCTGAATTTTTACGTTTTCCATACACAAGAAAATCCATGCTCATTTTAGATTAAGAAGATTAAATGCCTGTTGTCTTCTGTTTTATTCAGTCTTTTTTCATGCTGTGTTTTTCCTTCTGTTTTGCGTGTTTAAATCAACCAAAGCTTATATTTTCACATAGATCCACCGATCAAAGATGTTTGCCCCAGGTGGTGACTGAAACCATTTCTGACGGCTCATACAAAGGCAAGTGAAGCTTGAATGTACATCTAGATGCCGAATCACTCTTGCATCGATTGTTTGCTAAGTGATTAATGTTTTACATATTTTAGAACCTACAAATGACCTGAAGGTTAAAAATGGTGTCTTGCCCACGGAGAGTGTGCATATTGTGCAACAAAGGTAATTGTTGAATTTCAATGACTGTATGTCTCATTTTGAGAGTGGACGGATCAGCCGCATTTACAATAGCTCAGACTGTACAGAGATATTAATTATAAAATATCATACTATAGTTTTATAAATATTATATTATAGTTTTTTTTGGGGGGGGGTCTGCAGTTTTCACCCACAGATTAAGTGGTTTCAAGAGGAGGAATCCATCACTCTTAAAGTAAATCTAGTCAACCCAGTGATGCAGAAGTGTGAATTCTTCTCTCACACAGTGGTTTACAGGTGAGTGCACAATCAGAATACAGTATAGTGGTATTAGTTTAGTGAAATGAAATGGTTTTTGATTAGAATGTTTTTTTATTTTTTACTATAATCACAGTAATGAACATCTCTTCAGTGATGGTGTTTGTTTTTTTTTTAACAATATTATTTTCTACACCAGTGCGTATGTGAACAACCAGTTTTACTGTGCCAACTTGGAGTTGCATGGTGACATCATCACAGAACGGTGCTTGTGGGAAATGAAGTGCAATGAACCTGTGATCAATATGGTAAAGAAGGAAAAAGGAGAGTGGAAGTCACTTCTCAAAGAAAAAGCAAGTTTTTGTTTCTCCATACCATCTGCTTCTTCACAGTTAACTACTTTTATTTAATGTCCTCATTTCTGCACTTAGAATGGTATTCTAGTTTTAGTAAATAGACGTTTGTTTATAACATGTAGCGTTGCAGTACTGTTTTTGTAAAAAAGTTTGCTAATGTACATTTTCTTTTGTTTACTTCCTGCACAGAGTGCTTTCATTAGCTATGACTTTGATCACATCAAGGAAGAAGACATTTCTGCCCCAGATGGTGAGAATGCTGTGTCTATACAGGGAGTGCAGAATTATTAGACAAATGGGTATTTTGTCCACATCATCCTCTGTATGCATGTTGTCTTACTCC
>JBBPDH010000124.1:10440752-10453067 GCA_037974565.1 Clupeocharax schoutedeni
CCCCCCCCCCCTCCCCCCCCCCCCCCCCCCCCCCCCCCCCCCCCCCCCCCCCCCCGCCAAAAAAATTAATCTATGCCCACCTATATTTAAAATGCAATTATGGATCTGTACATTTCACTCAGGTCATTGGTTCCTGGCAAACACAGGAGAGGAGGGCTCCTATATAGCTTCAGAGAGTGGCAGTGAGAGTGAATGAAGTGATTGACGATGGGAGTGTTGTGTTGACGCTAACATATATAAACTACCATGGAAAACCGAAGGTCATTGGTTTAACAATTTTGCTGTTACTTTAGACAACTGCTATCAGAATATAATTGAAATTGTGTCATAGTTGAAATAAAGAGGCTTTTACACCAGAAATGTTTTGAGAGAAGAAAATAATTGTGATATTGTCACCAAAATGACTTATGTACAGAATCTACTGTCCTGGCATTTGTGATCCAGAACTGAAAGCAATGAAATCCTCACAGCAGTGTTCCAATATCTAGCGTAAAGCCCTCCCAGAAGAGTAGAGACATTTACTGCATTAGGGGAGATAATTTTCTTATTAATAAAGAAGAAATGTGAAATATTGTGTATGAATGCTTTGGTTTTCCCGGCATGACAAAATTGATTAATTCAGTACTATGTTAAACAGTTATGCGCAAAAGTCCTTAGCCACCACTCATTTCTTCATGTTTTGCTTTCAATTACACAGATTTTCTCATACTTTTTATTTAGTGCTGAGCAGTAGTTTTCCAGGCTTCCTCAAGGACTTTTAAAGACTCATTTTCAGTCCAGTCTCGGTTTCTGACCAGTTCTGTAGGAATCATTCAGGCAGAACAAAGTCTTTATGTCCTGAACCAGTGAAGAAACGGGTTCAGATGATTCCAGATGACCAGGCGGTGATCAGTGGACTGGTGATGCTGAATGCTGGTGGATTGGGACACCTTAATCTAGGCACCTGTATCTTTAGGCACTTTACAGCATAAAACATTGACCATTTCACCAGGGCACCTGGCGGCCTGTTGGTTAGGTAGTTGCCCCTGCAATCAGAAGGTGGTAGGTTTGAATAACAGTAGCACCACTGAGGTATCCTACATGCTGCTCCCTAGGTACTTTGTTGCTGGCTTCTCTTGGTGAATGGGTCAAAAGCAGAGAACTATTTCATGCTGTTAACTGTGCTATGGTGTGTTTACGTATGGAAAAATAGACACTTTACACATTATTCAGTATGCCAAAAATAAAATAGTATTTTTGTACCAACAAGGCGATTCAAAGCAAAATATGAAGAAATAAGGGGGTGGCTCAAGGCTTTTGCACGGTTTTGTGTTTTGGTTCTAGGCTTGTTAAAGTGAAAATGTTAGTAAAAGTGACCGATTTCATTGCCTTCAGTCAGAATGTGCAGATTATTCCTTTGGTTATGTATTATATAGACGTCGACACCTGAATATACTAAAAGTAACACGAAATATTCAGGAATCAACATTTACATTTTTATCTCAATAACCACTGCCCAGAAATAGGGAAGCAGGTGAGTATTGCTGACAGACAGGATAGCCTCAGCTTTCCAGCCTGTCAAAAAATTCTCAGAGTTTGAGTACATTTTTTTCTCTTCTGTTTATAAGCCAAGTTATAAAGCCTAAATGCAAAGTTTTGTTAACACTTAGGGCAGAATTTGTCATTAAAGTACACTCAGTCAAAAATAATTGCTGACATGCGTGTCATACACTGGTGTTCTTCACTTTCCGGGGAAAAAAAATGCAAAGATTGGTGGATATTCCAAAACCACAGAGATCATGTGGGGCTACCCTGGGACAAGTGTGGAGACTTAAAATCCAGCACTGAAGAATGTGTAGAGCGCAAACTTATATCAGGACTGCTCAGGAGAGGGAGAACAAATCAGCCAGAGAGAGAACAAACATTTTTTTACTATATACACTACCAGTCAAAACATTTTGCACACACTGAGATTTTCTGCACTTGCATGTGAGTACCTTTTATTATATGTCATTTTTATTAATCACTACTGGCCTATAAAAAGCCACCTAATCTAATTATAATGTGCTTCACCAGACAATTGTTAGATATTATCGAGCTATTAGGCAGTTAATGAGTGTATTTAAAGTTAAAGAACAGTCTAGAATTGGACTCTGTATCACCACACAACCAGTTAAAAGGATGTCTGAGGTGCGGTGTCATATATTCTTTCCATGTTAAAAAGGAAACTTCAACAACTTTCTAATGTTTTTTCAAAAATCTGAAGTTTATTAAAAAAAATGGAAAAGTGGTCAAACGTGTGGTGTGCTTTTGACTGGAAGTGGATATTACTTTTGAATTGTCCTTTTAAAGATGGACTTTCTGGTGTACCAAATCCGACATTCTTATGGCACGTACTTGTTGATGTAAAGGTTCTGCTCTCTACATGTTCTTCAGTGCTGTCCACAGCCCATCCATAACAGTTGGATTTTTGCTCTCCACACATATTCCAGTTGGTCAGTGGCTTGTGGCTGAATTTCTTCTTGCATTTTCCTTCTGTTAGAAAACAGAAAGGATAAAAACACCTGAAACATTTGCTAAATGTCACTGTATTACATGTGTGCATACGAGCAGCTCTTTTTGACTACAGTGTTTTCCTTTGTGTGAACCTTGGCCAAACTTTTTCTAAAAGCGCATTAGGTCTTTTGTCTTTTTGTTTTATTTTACTGGAAGTTTCAGGTTCTGAGTGCTGACATCACAGAAAAGGGATCAAATTTGTGGGCCATGTCATTCTAATTTCTTCAACTTTGTAGTTAATATATTAAGGTACAGTTATGTTTGTATTAAAAATAGCTTGAAATGTTGGGTGTCCCTAAACATTTGATCATATTTGTAAGTTTCCTTTTGCAGAACTGCTCTGACAGCTTAAGGCCTTATCGTTTTCTCCGAATATTGGCGTTGCTATCTTTTCAGTTATTGTACCTTTATGACTGTTGAAATGGTTTAGATCTTTTTTTTTTTAAACCCAACTGAAACTCTCAATTATTAATTCATATTCTGAAATTGTCTTTGCTTCAGTTATGTTACCAGGTTGAATCATACTTGAGGCCCTTAACAGTTTGTTAATCTGTGTTGAAGCGATGTCTGCCTTGTTTTGTTTGTGCAGATTTCATAGTTACATGCTCATGAGTTAGTAATCTTTTGTGAATGGATTCTTTATTTGGAAATAAAATAGTATGCAGCATACTGTCATTTCTGTTTTTAATGTTAAAGCTCTCTGTTGTGGCTGTTTCATAACCTCACACATTTTCACACACAATCGGGGTGCATTAAAAAGGCACAAATAATGTAACGTAACAAGAATGCAGCTTAAAACCAAATTATGAGGAAACAATACTGACACCACCACTGCCGATTTCAACTGGACTATCAAGTTAAACTACCCACATCACTGAAGTACTGCTTTGTAATGTACCCCTATATTAGCAATATCCTCAAAAGGACTGATAATTACACCCCTTTGAAGATACAACAGCGCCCACTCTTGGATGGCTCTTCACAAGATTTTGAGTTTCTGTGAGAATTCTATGGAAATTTCTGCTCATTCATCCTGTAGAGCATGTATGATGTCAGGCACTAATGTTGGATGAGAACGTCTGGCTCACAATCTACCAAAGATGGGCTTGAGGTCAGGGAACTTGACTGGGTGCGGGCCAGTCAAGTTCTTTCACACCGATGTATTTATATAGTTTTCTTTATGGAGCTTGCCGTGTGCAGTGGACACAGTCAAGTTGGAATAGAAAATAGTATTTCCCCCAACGTCTCCACAAAGTTGGAAGCACGGCATTGTCCAAAACGTGCTGGTATGGTGAAACATTACGTTTGCCCTTCACTAGAGACAAGGGGCTTAACACCAACTCGGAAAAACAGCTGCGTCCCAACACTTCCGTCTATATTGAATAGATGTGTAACTCCTCTTTAAATTTCATCAGCGAACCTGCATTAAGAGCACAAAGTCTGGTGAGCCAGTCACAGACCAGCACTGGTGGTGTTCCATTCAGAAACATTTGGACCCTTCCTCACTTACCCTTGATCGTAAAATTCAAAAGTTGGTGTCTTTTTTCATAATTTCATTGGAATATTTTTATGTTTTCATAATTGCAATTCACACGTTACCCAGTATTTATCATAGGCCAGTCCCGCCTTATATAAAGAATTCCCTTTTAAGATTTCCCTTTTAAGTGTCTAGGGGAAAGGCATCTGTGTTTTTTTTGTGATGTGATCCCCTGTTAACGTTTAGCCGACCACAGTGCCTGGTGATGTTGAGTGAGGTGCGCTAACAAAATACACACTAATTTGTGTAGTTTTCTATTTATTTTAAATAACTGTTATTAACCAGCTTTATCGATGTCGGACAGTGTTGTATAATGCAGTGACGGAGTGTTACACAAGAGAAGTCGGGCGATCTGCACGGGCAGCCTGGAGCTCGTGCTGCTGTTTCACCTTGCTGGTTCTGTGACTGGAGTTGTTCTGTCAGTATGTGTGCTTACTGAAGACACTCTCTGGAGCCGGTTTTGAGTTTGTTGAGCTGAAGGGGAGGGAGGAGGCGGCTGGAGAATGGCTCTAATGTCGGGGCTGCTCTCGGTTGCTGCCTGGCCAGTGCGGTTCGGAGTGAGGGGTTTACAGCGTTGCCCCCTCTCTGGTGCTCTAAGGAAACTGTCTTCCTCCCAGTCCACTGGAGCCTTCCACAGGGTAAAACTTGTTCTGCACTGCTTTATAATAATTCTGTACTGCCGTCCGTAAAATGAGGTTGTTATTTCATTACCCTGACTTAGGCTCGTCGGTTAATGACAACTTGACAGTCACAGTGACTAGACATGCACTCACCGCCAACTCTATGTGGACAAAAGTATTGGGACAGCTTTTAATTATTGAATTCAGGTAGACCCTTACATCCAGTGAAGGGTTTCAGCATACCTAGACATTTGGGATAACGCCATGCTTCCAGCTTTGTGACAGTTTGGGGAAGGTCCTGTTCTATTTCAGCATGACTGCCCCAGTGCACAAAGTCCATAAAGACATGGTTAGATGAGTTCGGTCTGGAAGAACTTGACTGTCCCACACAGAGCCCTGACCTCAAGCCCATCCAACACAATTGGGATGACCTGGAACGTTCATGTATTTAAGCTGGTGTATTTGAGTGCAGTGTCATTTATGTCCCTGTTGGTGTAATGGTCAGGCGCCCCAGTACTTTTGTCCATATAGTGTACGTAGTCTTGTTCCATAACTCGTTTTCAATATGTCAGGACTTTGCTTTTGCTCTTTGTTGTTGTTGTTGTTGACCTGCGTATCGATCTTCCTCAGGGCTTTTTACTGAACCGCCTCAAACCACTGTCATCTGTGAATGACTTACTTTCTCCATTCATACTTCACTCAAGTGGAGCTGCAAAAGGTAATGATGAACCTCACTGTAAATAACGCAATCTCAAAACATGCTGCTAAGTGTTTTGTGCTGGCTTCTTCTAGAATGAATTGTAGTTTTCTTCTTTTCCTCATAGATGGTAAACCTAGTGGACCAGACCGTCAGCCAAGTGGAGGAGGAGGAAAGAAAGGAGGGAAGAAGGACTGGAAAAGTCGTTTACTGCAGGTATTAGCAGTAGATGTTATTCTGTACTATATCTGTATAGTTATCTAGTTTATTTGTGCTTCTGATGGTAAATCAGAAGCAGTATAAGAATGTTTTGGGTCACACTGTGTGTTGTGCCGGGGTGTGCTCACATATAACATATAGACATTTGGCACTTACACCCTTGATTTTTCTTGAATTCAGGGTGATGTGCCGTGGGATGATAAAGATTTCCGCTACATAGCGATCGCACTGGGGGGTGTCACATCTCTCCTGCTCTACCTTTACCTGCGTGATCCAGGCAAAGAGATCACTTGGAAAGACTTCGTCCATCATTACCTGGGCAGAGGGCTAGTGAGAATCACTTTCTCCTTATTTCTTAGAAGAAAGCCTTTAATCACTACCATTTTGTAATTTAACATAAAGTGCATTTTTGTTTTTGCAGGTTGACCGTTTGGAGGTTGTGAACAAGCAGTTTGTCCGAGTCGTTCTGGTTCCAGGTGCAAACACTTCAGATGGAGTAAGTTGCATCGGACACTTAATGTGCATCATACAGTGTTTATTTTTGATTACTTAAAGAAAAGTAGAAAGAAACCTAATGAAATACGTATAAATATACACGTGTAATGGCCAATTACTTAAAATGTTTTTAAAATATACACTGATGACAATAAAAATGGTTTTGCATTGTTAAGCATTCGTTCCATAAAGGTAAAACACCTTCTTGTCAGTAGATTCTCATAATAAAGTAAATTTTTCCCTTCAGAGCTATGTGTGGTTTAACATTGGCAGTGTTGACACATTTGAGAGGAATCTGGAGGCTGCCCACTATGAGCTTGGTCTGGAGCCATCGCACAGAACCTCAGTCGTCTACAGTTCAGAGAGTGATGGGTAAGAATCTTCTAAGACCTTTACTGCCCTCTGTTGGTCACACACTAAACTGATTTTGTACCGTCTGAATTAACGTGAGGTAATTTTCTGTGATACCTCTTCATTTGTACTCAATAAAGAGATTTGGAGAAAAAAGCTTGCCTAAGAAAAATGTCACTGTTGTTTATTATGTTTCGCCAGGTCATTCCTAATGAGCTTTATACCTACATTGTTGCTGATTGGTTTTTTGCTGTTCACACTACGCCGAGGATCAATGGGTGGAGGTGGAGGAGGTGGAAGGGGGCCTTTTAGCATGGGTGAATCCACTGCAAAGATGATGAAAGACAACATAGATGTAAAGTTTAAAGATGTAGCTGGGTGTGAGGAGGCAAAACTGGAAATCCTAGAGTTTGTCAACTTTCTGAAGAACCCGCAGCAGTATCAGGACCTTGGTGCTAAGATTCCTAAGGTAAATGCATCTCTGTCAGTGGTAATGCATCTATAACAGTGGCAAAATGAGTAATACCAGTAATAGGAGTAACATGATTTGTATTGAATATGTTCAATGTTTTCTAATGCAGTATGTTGTCTTGAAGAACATACGTTTTTATTTTCAAGTTATTTGTCTTTCTAGGGTGCTGTGCTGTCAGGGCCCCCAGGAACAGGGAAGACTTTATTGGCCAAAGCCACTGCTGGAGAGGCGAACGTCCCCTTCATTTCTGTCAATGGCTCAGAGTTTCTCGAGATGTTTGTGGGAGTTGGACCAGCGAGGGTGAGTAAAAAACTGAAATATTGTGTCTGTGTGTGTGTGTGTCTGTGTGTTAGTCAAAGGGATAAAGTGACAGAAGATAAATGACTGAGAAATACTCACAGTATGAACCTATGAACAGAACAAAAAGGCTGATTTTGTTCATTTTATTAATGTTAATGCATTATTGGTCCTCTTCAGGTGAGGGACATGTTTGCTATGGCCAGGAAGAATGCCCCCTGCATCCTTTTCATTGATGAAATTGATGCAGTTGGCAGGAAAAGAGGTGGAGGGAACTTTGGAGGTCAGAATGAGCAGGAGAATACCCTTAACCAGCTGCTTGTGGAAATGGACGGTATGTGTAGAGCTGTTTAGTAGCTCATTCTTGCAATGTTCATTGCATCTGTATGAGATTGAACCTTTTTCTGAAATTGCCGGAATAAATATGGTTGGGGCTTTAACTTTTAAAAAACGAATAAGTTTTTATTACTTTGCATAATTACATTTACATATTATTTATGGGTTACTCACAGGTTTCAACACTAGTACAAATGTTGTGGTCTTGGCTGGCACAAACAGACCTGACATCCTGGACCCTGCTCTGATGCGAGCTGGTAGATTTGACCGACAGATTTATATAGGTTGGAAGTCTTTTTTGTTACATTCCATGATCAGAAAATCATGTAACATCCAGGTAAACCTACTCTGGTAAATTGTTTTGTGTTAATCCCACAGGACCTCCTGATATAAAAGGCAGAGCCTCCATCTTTAAGGTTCACTTGAGGCCTCTTAAACTGGATCCAGGTCTGGATGGAGATGCTCTCGCTAGGAGAATGGCTGCTTCTACCCCTGGTTTCACAGGTGAGGGGAAAATGTCAGCCAGCATGTACTAAATTAAATACTGAAACTGGATATGCATCAAATTTGGTTTAAAACAGCAGTTTGGCAGCATCACAAATCAGTTGAATTCACTTTGCAAATCATAGAACACATTTCTCAAAATACTTTTTTACTAAAGTAGCTTTGCTATTTTAGCTAGGGCCAGCTGGTAGCCTAGAGGTTAGGTGGTAGCCTGCAACCAGGCAGTCGTGGGTTTGATTCCCAAGACAGCTAAGCACCTCTGAGGTACCCTGAGCAAGGTACCGTCCCCACACACTGCTCCCAGGGCGCTGTGTTCCTGGCTGCCCACTGCATCATTTGGTGAATGGGTTAAATGCAGAGGAAGAATTTCTTGTTGTTCACACTGTGTCCTGTGTTGTGTTCACATATGTGTACACCAGAATGGTCACTTTCACTTCACTATTAAGATTGTAATGATCTCGATCCATTTTTTGTGAAATGTTTTGTGAAAATAAAACATTAAAAAGAATCAAGTCATTTTGTGGGATGATTTGTATTCATTCTACCTTTAACCTTAATATTCAGGGTGCATTGGTTTGTGTAATAATGATCAGTAGATAATGACTGAGGTGCTTACTGTGCATCTCTGTTATTGCCTCGTAGGAGCTGACATTGCAAATGTGTGTAATGAAGCAGCTCTCATTGCTGCCAGGCATCTGAGTAAAGCTGTAAACGGCAAACACTTTGAACAGGCTATTGACAGAGTGATTGGAGGTGAGTGTTGAAATCAACACCTTTTTTATGTCTTGTTTTTTTTTTTTTCTTCTTTTTTTTTGCTCCTTAAACAGGAACACTTGCAAATAAATATCTTATTAGCACAACAGGTTCATATGGACCAAATGGTTCACATTCGTTATAATTGTGTGAAACCTGTGTAGAATGCATTTCAATCACTATGTTATTGCAGGTCTGGAGAAGAAGACGCAGGTCTTGCAACCCACTGAGAAGAAAACGGTGGCTTACCATGAAGCTGGTCACGCTATAGTGGGCTGGTTCCTTGAGCATGCTGACCCACTACTCAAGGTAAATAAGATCCTTTCATATATATTTGGCATTTAAAATTAAATGTTGTAAATCAGCTGTTTACACTTATTTTGTTTCTTAATATGGTTCCTGGTATGTCATCTTGGATATGCACTCATTGGAGCATAACAAAATGAGAAAGCATCCCTTGAACTACTTGACTTACCCTTTGTGGCACATATTGATGTCTCTGTTTCTCTGTATCTTAGGTGTCTATTATTCCTCGTGGGAAGGGTTTAGGCTATGCCCAGTACCTCCCTAAAGAGCAGTACTTGTATACACGCGAGCAGCTGTTTGACAGAATGTGTATGATGCTGGGTGGCCGTGTGGCTGAGCAGATCTTCTTTGGCAGAATCACCACTGGAGCTCAGGATGACCTGAAGAAGGTCACGCAGTCGGCCTATGCACAGGTATACAATAATGCTGGACAACGATTACATTATTTAATTGATCCGTGTTCTCCAATTAATCGCAATTATTTACATTGTTACACGCAAAATTAATTCAGAAGTAGTGTATTGTGCACTTTTATTTTTAGAGTACTGCTATATGAACAAAAGTGCAATAACATGTGGTTTGAAAACACTTGAAATAAATAAGGAGCTTTTTAACAGCAGTTACACAGCTGCAGTTCAAATATTTCTCTAAATGTCAGCTTAAACATTAATGTGATCAAATCAAATATAAAACCAAATATATCTGTCACTGCAGCACATTCATGTTTTATCTCATTTGTTATTAAGAAACAAGTTACCGTCAGAGTCCAGAGCATTATAGCAGCTGCAAAGGGGGACCAGATCTATATGAAAGTCTATGTATTTGAATGCTGTCTCATTAAAGTCCCTGTTGGTGTAATGGTCAGGCGTGCCCAATACCTTTGTCCATGCAGCGCTTTAGGTCTCGACTGGTTTTTGCAAGGGGTCAGGCATCCCACATTACTTGTGTTCATATTTAGTCCAGATGGTAGATTATATGGACAAAAGTAATGGGACACCTCACCCAGCGAAAACTAGCCGAGACTCTGTGTGCTGTTAAGACACTGAGCACAAAAATTAAAGCCTTTTAAATAAATAAATAAGGCATAATAAAACAGTTGTAGTATAAACAGCAGCAGGTCACAAAACATATGCATGGATGCACAGTATTTCTCTGCTTTTCTTGTTATTGATTTCTTCCTCTTTATTTATCATGCTCTTGTTCTCTTTAGATAGTGCAGTTTGGGATGAGTGAAAAGGTGGGGCAGGTGTCTTTTGATCTACCGCGGCAAGGAGAGATGATCATGGAGAAGCCCTACAGTGAGGCCACGGCGGAGCTGATTGATGAAGAGGTCAGAGAGCTGGTGGACAGAGCTTACCAAAGAACTCTGAAACTCCTCACAGAAAAACGTGACCTAGTTGAGAAGGTAAGAACTTTTATATTAGAACTATGTTGATGTATGTAAAATTGAATTAAATGTTTGCTGTGACCAACAGCAACAGCACAATAGATGCCAATAGGTGTAAAGTCATAGATTGTTAATGAGCAGGTGTGTGTGTGTGTGTGTGAACAGGTAGGAAGGCGTCTCTTGGAAAAGGAGGTTCTGGACAAAGCTGACATGTTGGAGCTGACTGGTCCCAGGCCGTTTGAGGAGAAATCTACCTATGAGGATTTTGTTGAGGGTACAGGCAGCTTTGAAGAGGACACCAGCCTCCCAGAGGGACTAAAAGACTGGAACCAAGAGAAAGGGAAGTTCCAGGAGCAGGCACCAGCCATACAAGAGAAACAGACAGCTTAATACATCTGTCTTACTTGGCTCAAGCGCAGATGTTATGGAACTGGCTTACCTTTGTGAGAGGAGGACATGGCTTTGTATTTTGTCAACATTTCACATTTGCCTACAATGTGAACATGGGGATTAGAATAATGTTTTAAATGCCTTAACTATTCGCACTGGTGATAAGTAGACAACAAAGTCTGTGAGCTGAAGTCTGTGTACCATTTCAAATGCACAACTTCAGTGTTTTTAATTTCAGTTGTTTTGAAATTAAATGATGAATACAGTGATTTAAATTATGGTTTTCTACTCCCCTTTATGAAGGGGAAGTGATGGTGCTGTATATTTGTATAAACTTGAGTCTTCTGAAAATCTTGTTCTGAAATGTTTATATCTCTAACATTGTGCTTATTTTAATAAAAATAACTTTTTCCCCCCAAAAAAATGTATGCACATTTTTTGTGTATTAACAAGACATGCTCAGAGGGAAGAAAAATGTATATGTTTGGCACTGTAGAACCATTGAAACACAATATTAATGTTATAACTAACTGTAGAAAACATGTTTCACCACCAGCCTCTTAATATCTATTGTGCATTATAACATAACCACTGGCCTAATATTTTGTACATACCTGTATATGTGCCACATTACATCCACGTTGCTTAGAGCCTGTACCTCGGGTAAGCAGTGTACGTGCACCAGCCATCCGTGTGATGTAACAGTGATTCATCAGACAAAGCCACCTGCTTACATTGCTGCGTGGTCCAGTTCTGATGCTCATGTGACCATTGTAGGCCCTTCCATTGGTGGACAGGGGTCAGCAAGGCACTCTGACTGGTCTGTAGCTATGCTGCAAGATGCACTCTGTATTCTGACACCTTTCTGTCATATCCAAACTCAGCAGCTTCAGATATTTCAGCTACTGCAGTAGTTTTTCTTTGGAACGAAGCACCTTTGTTTCATTTCTTTAGGTAGTTCAAGGTTGTCTTAGATGTTTTCATGGTATGGTTTAGATCCAAGTTCATCGGTTTCTGTAGAACATTCATTTGCTGATAGTTATTCTTGGTGTTGAATCCTTTTGAATCATAATTTCTGTGATGAAATCACATTTAAGGGTACCTTCTGGTGACCTTTACATGTAGGTGAGGTTTTGCAGCAGCACTGTCGATGCAGCACTACTCCTGTGCCCATGTGTGGGTTTGGATTTGCATAGATGACCAGTTTTATCAGCATTTTATTCCTCATAGGCCATTTTTTCCCCTACATAATTAATGATCAGCATGGTGCACAGTACACTTATGAAATAATAGAAAAGTTTGATGACCTTCATAAATTAGTGAGGGGGTATGATACAAACTACGCTCTTGAGAATCCACACATCAAATTTGGGACAATAAATAAGAAGTTGGAAACAAACAAAGCTGTAGTGAACC
>JBBPDH010000124.1:10465108-10483422 GCA_037974565.1 Clupeocharax schoutedeni
TCCACGCGGGGAGCGCAGCAGCGGCAACCAATCGCTGTTGAGCAGATTTGAATGGCGGGCGCTCACGGAGAAACGCCACCGTTGAGCGTTCACGTGAAAGCAGCTTGAATGCACGCGTCTGTGCTGCAAGTAAAGCGCATGCGCAAGATCGGTTTGAAATCGGCAATACGTGTGAGTGATCCAAAAATCGGCCGTTTCTGATCGGTGGCAGATCGATCAGTGCATCCCTAATTTTAACAGTAAAAGCTGTGTGGGTTTGTTAAAATCATAAAAGCCAGACTTCTCTATTTGTTGTATGTAGTATGTAGAATTTGAGTGTTTGCTTAAGTTTAGGTATGATACTCAACACTTGATATGATTGCTGTGCTAGCCCTTGAGGCTGCTATCCCCCCACAATTTTTTTTCAGGCATAAAGATTAATCATTTATTTGTGTACCTATAATTAAGTAAAGGAATTGTAACAGGAAACCAAATCCCAGGTGTTTTTTCATGTTAGTATGCAATAATTATTTTAGAGTAGTTTTGTGCTTGAAATCAGACTTATTAAAATCATTAGAGTGGGCCTGAGTAGCGTTAACATAGGTAGTGATTTAATTTCGTGATATGCTATAATTTCGTTATATGATGTCTAGTATATCACAAAATAAAATGTTATAAATTTGGCTCTACCATTCGATAAAATGTTTAATTATGCATCTACCAATGTTCTGTAAAGAAATGACAGAATTCATCAACTGAGAGTGTTCTTTACGGAGATTTACAGAGGTCTTTACATCTTTGTGTCATTTATAAACTGTGTGCTCTCTCCTCTGTACCTCAGTCATATCCTTGCTTTGGTAGTTGCTGAGAGGGCTTGGTCATGCGAGGGCTTTGAAAAAAAAAATCTTCAAAGCCATTTAGGCAAAAAGGATGGCGAAAGCATGTTGCATTAAGTACTTCCATCCACAGCTTGTACCAGGGTCCATTCCATTAGATAGCCTGCCCCAAAAAATTGGGATATTTGGACAATGATGACATTCACGTGGACATACAACTTGGTGTTGCATGTTTAGTGGCAACAGTTTTTTAGCTAAGTAGCTAATGCTCATGTTTCATGGATGCTCGCACATTTCTTTTGCTCATTTTCACATTCAAGCTTTGCTTGTTTTGCTTGATTGACTTGGCATGATGCTGTGTAACTGTAGACATATTTGTGCATGCAGACAACAGTGCAGTGCAACAGGTGGTGAATACTTGCCTCAGTACCAAGAGGTAATGGGTTCGAATCCTACCATCAGCATACTACCACTGGGTTCCTGAACAAGCCCCTTAACCCCAAGTTGCTTCATGGAGAATGTCCCCAATTGTTGGGTAATGGAAGTTGCTTTGGATAAAAGTGACTGATAGATGTGTAAAGTTGAATCTTAGCATAATATAGTGTCAGCTACAAAGTTGGGCTAGTTTGGTAGCAGAGTGTATATCTGCTTCTGTGGTCACTTTAGGCTTACCTTTACTAGGTGGCCTACCTAGAACACACCTGTGTGACAGAAGGTTGTAGGTAATGCGTACTGTATAATTTTACTGTTGAATGTCCAGCTTTACTGGATGTTTACTGTGGTTATGATAACTGATTTTGACAAATGTAGGCTATGTTACCAAACCATTCAACCATTTTTCCTCTCTCTCTCTCTCTCTCTGAAATAAATTTCTCTAGATTGGTCAGTCCATGCTAAAGTACTTTGTTATATGTGCTTCACACATGTAATCAAAATAACTTTTGCTGCATCAGTCCATTATGTTCTCTATAAGCAATAGTAAGAATGGTGTTCACACATCTGTAGAAAGTGCTATGTGAATATATATATATGTGCTTTCAGTTATGCTTCCTCAGATCACATAGTGTGTAACTTATCCTGTTTAGTGGTAAAACTGACCATTTACTAAGACAGGCAGATGCAATTCTAACTTCTGAGTAAAATGTGGCCTGCAGAGATGACAACACTTCTCTATTTTTAGCAGGGCAAACAGAAAGCAACACACTAGCTAAACAAATGATGTCCTATTGTCAGTTTGTGATCTCTTTGTGAGTAGTTAATCTAAGAAGTATGGCGGCGCAATATATTGCAAATTTACCAACATTGAGATTGCAATATCCATATTATGAAAGACTGACTGAACTGCAATAAATGGTGTTTTTCCAAAACTCTTCAACCAGTGCCACAGAGAAGAGGGCAAAAAATTCACTGGGCAGTTTTCAGAAGGGCAATGACAAAGAACAAATGAACAAATCAGAAATGATTGTTAGTAAATCTGCTAACTAACCTGTTATAACCCTGTCCTAGGCAGATGGTTAACATTAGTCTGAAAGGATTTAATTGTTTTGGTTTATCAAAGAAACGGTCAAAGCATATCTGAGATACTTGCTCATTTGTTTTGCCGTTCGCTCTCACTGCCTCACCCTTATTCTGACTTTATACATTTTTCAGAGTCAGTGTATGACCTACTGCCTAAAGAACTGCAGCTTCCTCCCGCCACACAAGACAAACACACCATGAGCCAGAAGAGCGGTGGAGAGGCAGGTCCTCTTCCCTCGGCAACCTTGGCCTCAGGTAGGCTAGCTCACTGCATTTACTGCTGACTCACCCCACCATCTTGTCTCTTTAGTTGGCTTGAAAAACTGACTCATTAGATTTGCTACTCCTTAATCAGTTTTGATCACCTCTTTCACTATGTTCTGCCCTCTTTCTTTGAACTTGTGGAATGTTTTGCTTTTCACTCTTTTTCACTTTCCAGTTTTTCTTTTTTTTGTTTTGATTTGAATGCAAGTGCTACTGCTTTTTCTGTTTTAATTTAAACTGACTGTCCATCCTTGAAAGTTCATTATCCACTTGCTGGCATAAAAAAATGAAACCCATTTGCACACCTTTTCAAAGTTATATGTTTTCACTGGAATTTTCTGTCTAGAGGCAAACTTTAAAAGGCACTGTACAGTTCTGTGACCAGAGCTGCATTTGCTGCCTCTGTCTCCAATAAAACCACTAAAATGTTTAAAGAATTTCCTGTTATTGCTCTCTCTGAGCAAGAGTTGTTTCCTGGTTTTTGCCCAGACCACTTTCTGGCCTGTGCCAAAGGCAAGTTACAGTTGAGGTGGGCCCAAACACTTGCCTACCATTTTTTTTGTCCAAATAGACATTAGGCAGTAATAAAGAGGATAAAATATCAAGTATGATTGTGGCCGTTATTCATTTATGTGAAGCCTAAATAAAGGCTTTTCTCATGCTCTTTTCCCTTCTTTTAGTAGGGTCTTCTCTTGTCTAATCATTACAATCACTGCAGTGGTGCAAGGTGGTACACCACTGCAGTGGGTAGGAGGTAGCTCAGTGGGTAGGATACTTGCCTCCAGACCAAGAGGTCACAGGTTCGAATCCTACCTTCAGCACCACCACTGGGTCCCTGAGCAAGACCCTTAACCCCAAGTTGCTCCAGGGAAACTGCACCCTGTAGTTAGAGAATGGAAGTCGCTTTGGATAAAGCGTCTGATAAATGCTGTAAATGTAAATGTAAATGTAAGGTGACTTTCTTGCTGAGCTACTTTCTGTTATGATAGTTCTTGCTTAAAATGAGGCTGCCCAGACTAGCACCTGTTTAGTTGCAACAAACATTGGGCTATGCAAACACTAAACATCAACTCAAAGCAGAAAGTGTAAATGTAAGGCTGGGACACTGATTGTAAAACTGGCCATTTTCATTTTTGGCTAAATGTAATGTTTTGTTGTACCCTGTGCTTTTGTTCGCACTAGCACTATGGAGTTGATGCTACTTCAGTGAATTTACTGATATATTTGTGCACAAATGACTGATTGACCAAATTTGCTGATATCTACATTGGATGATTCTTGAATGACCAGCACTTACTGCTCTTTTGCTGTCATTTTTCGTTTTTATTCCAGGGAGTTCCCTCTGAAACAGGGAGAGTCTGCTTATAAAATGGTCTGCAGTTCTCTGCTTCGTAGGTCAGAAGCTTGTTTATTCTGTCTCCATGGCTACGCTCAGTCCCAACCAAATCCTCCAATTGGCATGCAATAGTTGACACCTGGCACAGTATTTCAGACACCTGAGAATTATAATTGGACAGCATTTGTTTTCACTGGCTGTGTAGATAAGCTCAGCCCCTTTTTAATAAGACAGCAGTCAGACATATATGTATGTCTTGCGCATGTTTACTTACAGTTTTATATAGCACAGAGTTCAGTTTTTGGACATTTGGGCCATATATTGTAAAAGCAAAAGTAGAAATTTCTGTGCACAAACATATTCTTTTATGAAAAAAGGGAAAAGAAAAATAAACAATGGACAGTATGTCATTGACATTATCATTGATCATTTTTTAGTGGTCTAAAGGGATGGGATATTACAAGACACTGTCATACACAAATTTCACTGCTGAAACGGGACTGCTAGCCAGTTTTTAATAAAAAGCTTTATTAACTTTTTACTTTGTGCATACTACAGATGCAGCTACCGCCTCATCCTCCCCTGGAGGGCACAGCAGTGCACTTCCTGCCTCTTCCTGTGCCAGCTTGCAGTCTGCTACTTCAGCTCCCGAGCAGTCTTCCAGGCTTCACAGCTGTCTCCCTGCAGATGTGTTGGGAATGGAACCTGGCTCAGCTTCTGCAATCAGTGGGGCTTCTGGGGTCGATGGTGTTGGGGTACCGACCCATCAGAACCAGATGACGCCCTCAAAACGGAGGACCGTCCTGAACATCTCTCCACCTCCAGAAGACCTGTTGGATGACAGCCAAATGTCCTGTCAGGATGAGTTAGCAGTCAACCCAGACTCTGAGCAAAGC
This sequence comes from Clupeocharax schoutedeni, assembly GCA_037974565.1. Lineage (NCBI taxonomy): Eukaryota > Metazoa > Chordata > Actinopteri > Characiformes > Alestidae > Clupeocharax > Clupeocharax schoutedeni. The sequence goes on from JBBPDH010000124.1 coordinate 10,469,938, forward strand.
AGCAGTATATGGATGGATGACTCAGTTTCTAACTTCAGCATGCTAAGTACCAATTCATACAATGACAATACTGAGGTACCCCGTAAATCCCGAAAGCGTACACCTCGCCAGCGGCCTGGTCCTAAACCTGTGACCAGGGATGAAGCCACCATGGATGTGTTTGATGCAGACAGTGCAAAAGCTCCACACTTTGTACTTTCACAACTGGGCTCTGAAGCGAAGGGCAATCTCAAAGGGAGGTTGGTTCCTTTCCATGTTTAAATTTGCTCTGCCAACATTTCAGAGAGTAGCCTTTTACTTCTTAAGCTCCACTGTAACTTTAAAATCATGAAATGAATAATCTGAAGTCTAAAACTTAAGGAATTGGCTAGGACCGTGGTTTTAGTCAACATTTGTATATGGCAGACTATGTAGACGGTGTTCAGACGGAGTGCGGTCAAGGGTTGACTTTTCTTACTTGGCACCAGTTAAGAGAATATTATGTGCATTAGACTAATAAAATCTATTCAGATGATTTCAGTAAATGTTTAATTTCTTTAATGAATTGGAAATGTTAAACACTGTGTTGTAGCATACCTATTTGGATGAGCAATTATTTTAAAGTTAATTAACAAAATAAAGTAATAAGGACTTTTTCAGAATGTTTTCTAAAGAATGTTAGTCAGTAAATACACAACATACAGCAGGTAAAACAGGTGGTGAACACGTCACCAATTTTCAAAGTAAGTATATATATATATATATGGGTTAAAATAACGTGTTATTGACACAAAATTCTCACCCATCCAGTTCACACATGCAAAGAAATCAAACCATAGATGTCCATAAATTAAGCACTGTAGTAAAATTAAATGACACATGAGAAAGTTTCTATCAGTAGCTAGAACACAATCCTGCCACTTAGTGCAAATTAATACCTGCGGGTTCAGTCCCAAGTAATGGCCTATGAAAAGGTGTCTTATTACCAAGGTGTCACAAGAAATGATTTACCCATCTCATGATGGGTAAAACCAAAGAACTCTCAAGACCTTGCAACTTCATTGTTACAAAACATACTGGTGACACTGGTTACAGAGGAATTTCTAAACTACTAAATGTTCCAGTGAGAACTGTTTGGGCCATAATCTGGAAGTGGAAAGAACATAATTTCACCATAAACTGGCCATGACCAGGTGCTCCCCACAAGATTTCAGACAGAGGAATGAAGAGAATTATCAGAAGAGTTGTCCAAGAGCCAAGGACCACTTCAGAAAGCCTCAGAAATACCTGGAATTTGCAGGTGCAGTTGTTTCAAAGAAAACAATAAGTAATGCTCTGAACCACCATGGCCTTTATGCACGCTCCCCACGTAAGACTCCATTGCTGAAGAAAAAACGTTAATGTGTGTTTAAAGTTTGCGGAACAATGTTTGGACAAATCTGTGAAATGTTAGGAGAATATATTCTGGTCAAATGAGACCAAAATTGAATGCTTTGGATGCCATAATACGCACCATGTTTGGAGGTCAAATGGTCCTGTTTTTCAGCATATTACACTGGGATGCTTCATATAATTGAAGGAAGGGTAAATGGAAAATGTACAGACACATTCTTGATAAAAATATGCAACCATCAACCAGGATGGTGAAGATGAAACGAGGGTGGATGTTTCAGCAAGACAACGATCCCAAACACAGCCAAGGAAACAACTGGTTTCAGAGAAAGCACATAAAGCTGCTAGAATGGCTCAGCCAATCACCTGAACTGAATCCTGAATAAAATCTATGGAAAGCACTAAAGCTCAGAGGTCATAGAAGGGGCCCATGGAACCTTCAGGATTTCAAGACTGTGTGGAAGAATCGGCCAAAATCACACCTGAGCAATGCATGTGACTAGTTTCTCCATACAGGAGACATCTTTAAGTTGTCCTCATCAACAAAGGCTTTTAAAGTATTAAATACATTTCAGTTAGTGTGTTCAATACTTTCCCTGTATCATTCCGTTTTATTACACTTAATGTATGGACATCTATGGTCTGATTTCTTTGCATGTGTGGATTGGTTGGGTTGTTACCGACATCCGGTGATAATTTCATGTTAATTACACCTTTAGAAATCAATTTATTTGGTGATGTGTTCAACACTTATTTTACCAGCTGAATATGGTTCCCAAAATAATAGATGTCTGTAGTGACAAAACTTATGAGCATATGGCTTCCTTAAATATGTTAATGTAGTTAAGTGTGCATGTGTCGTGCCCTTACTTGGATATATCTAAAGTCTGTTCTCTGAAATGTGGGAATCCACACTGAAGTGTATCAAGAGGGTTCTCTTCTCCACAGGACGTTTGTGCCTCTAGAGTGTGTCGGGTGTATTTATTGAGGTCACCCCTTCATAATATTGTAGTATTAAGAACATTCCGAAACATTTAATATGGCCCAACAGACATCTGAACATGAACTCTGGTAATCCACAGACATAATGAAGATAACTTTATGGCCTGTATGAAACAAATTATAGCTGTGCCAATTTTCTTTACTTCAGACACACATTTTTAAACACTTATTAAACTGAAGTAGCTTTACTGATTACTTAAGGTAGTCTGTTAGCATTGTAAGCCATCATTCTGTTTGATAGTTTTCTTACAAATGAATATCATTTTAGCATCTTTGTTGTCATAATAATGTCCTATTGTTTGAAACACCTCCACAACCCCATGGTCCACTAACTGCCACAGTGTGAAGTGTTATGTCATGTTCAATTACTGAATCCCTTTTCTCTCATAGTACCCTTGAGGTGGCTGGGATTCAGAAAGGGGGCATTCTTTCAACACAGTATCCACAGAAGAGTGAAGGAAAGGATCTAAAGATTATAGTCCAACCTGAAACACAGCACAGAGCACGATATCTTACGGAGGGGAGCAGAGGATCTGTCAAGGACCGCACACAACAAGGCTTTCCCACTGTGAAAGTAAGAATTAATTTCAATTTTAGTAATATTGTACAATTAATAGTAAAACAATCAGTGTAAATATCAAATTGATATCAACTGGTGTATTCATGGTATTTTGTGGTCTTGTTTTAGTTAGAAGGTGTGAATGAACCAGTTGTACTCCAAGTGTTTGTCGCTAATGATGCTGGACGTGTAAAGCCTCATGGCTTTTATCAAGCCTGTAGAGTTACTGGACGTAACACGACAGCCTGTAAAGAGGTGGACATTGAGGGGACCACGGTTATTGAAGTGAATCTTGAGCCCAGCAACTCTATGACGTTAGCGTAAGGACAGCTTTGTGTTCTTCCTCTATTACGGCACTTCAGAATGATTCCTAATTATTTCTTGGGGATTGTACATTGCTATAATTAAACCTATCTCTCTGCAGAGTGGATTGTGTTGGCATTCTCAAACTGAGGAATGCAGATGTGGAAGCTCGAATAGGGGTGGCTGGCTCCAAAAAGAAGAGCACTCGGGCTCGTTTGGCATTCAGAGTGAATATCCCCAGACCAGACGGCTCTGTCCTCACTCTTCAGACCCTTTCTTCTCCAATTCTCTGTAGTGAGTGTATTCAGGGTCTATAAAAGCTGCCAAGAGAATGTTGCAATTTATTGTTGAAAGTTTTTTTTTTTTTATTCTTTTTTTAACGATTCAGAGAAGGCTCATTTACTTTGTATCCTTTAATGTTTAGCCCAGCCTGCCGGAGTGCCTGAAATTCTCAAAAAGAGTCTTCACAGCTGTCCAGTAACTGGTGGAGAGGAAGTCTTCATTATTGGCAAGAACTTTCTTAAGGGAACCAAAGTAATTTTCCAGGAAAATTCTCAAGGTATTGCTTAAATAACCTTATGTTGATCTTTAGTTTTTAAAAAGCAATCTTTACGTCTTCATGCCATGTGCACTTTCAAAGCAATTTCTTTCTTTCTCTCAGATGATGGCGCCTGGCAGGCTGAAGCAGAGATTGATATGGAACTTTTTCATCAAGTAGGTGTCACTTGACTGAATAATGGGTCATGTTTTCATCCTTAATGGTAAACAGTTCTTTGAAAGTCTTCTATATATATTTTTTTTTATTCAAACAGAATCATCTAGTGGTGAAGGTCCCTCCCTATCATGATTTGACCGTGACATCCCCTGTCTCAGTTGGGATCTGTGTTGTAACTAATGCAGGGAGAACACATGAATTACAGCCTTTCACCTATTCTCCTGAGCCAGGTTTGTAAAGTGGTTAAACATGGAATTAAAACAAAGAAAGCCTTCTGGAAGAGAGTTAAATAAGATACTTTATTTGGCTAGTACAAAAATAAAAATTTTTCTATTTTCTATTTTGCTTTTGCTGTTTACCAGCAATAACAATAGTCCTCTGTAAATGCTTAAAGTAGGTCCTAAATTCCACTTTGTCTTGAAAGTAACTTTCTTGGACTCATGCCCATGCTACAAATCTAAAATATAGCACATCCGTTACTCTCTTTCCTTTCATATCTACAAAATATAGCAGCCTGTTACTAATGTGCTGCTATGAATATTTTTAGGACAAGTTTGAGGTAAACAATTCTTTGGTAACTGATATAATTGACAGATGACCCCTTTATACTGTCTACGTATGGCAGTAAGTTCTCAATTGTAACACTCTGTGAGCTTAAACAAAACTAATTCATAGTCTTAAATAATATTGTAACACCGGGCATGGGGCTTTCCAGTATTTTGTTGATGGCCTCTTACTTTTCTCCAATTTGCTTAATAGATTTTATGAAATATATATTATGAAAATAAAAGTTTCAAATGCTTTTTTAAAACTACAAATATAATTTGTGTTAATTTATAATTATAAGTCTATATTGCTGTCATGTAATTAAATGGGGAATTCCTCATATTTGGTTCATGTTTAGGCTTTCACTTCATTAAGAAATCACAGGTTAATATCCCAGTGATGATGCAACCAAAAAATAGTTGATAATTATCGGTGCATTAGCCACAGTATTTATGCTTATATTTATAAAACTTCAAGTGCTGATGCATGTTATTGGCCACCTGGTGTCAGGCCCTGTTATGGACCCTTTCTGTATGTGTGCTCATATGTTTTGTTTTTGAAAAATTATATTTTTGTGCAGAAAAGGCTGATATTTCTGTGAAGTCAGAATTATCAGCAACATCCAAGCCTTGCACTTTTGAAGACCAGATAACAGGTAGGACACTCTCAGATTGATGGTCATAATATGAATTCTTTAGTTAAATTACAAGGTAATTGTTTTGTTTATGATATTCACATTTCCAATTATACTTGTAGCAATGCAAACTGGGACCAGTAGTCTAAATAGTACCTTGATGTCCCCAATGATATCCATAGTCAAACGAGAAGAAGTCACTCCAATGGAAGTCTCTACCAACCCTACAACATGCAACATTTTTAAGGTTAGCTCTAAATTATATCATATTGAAATTCCACTTTGATTGTGATGTATGGGAGTTTAAGTGTAAAGTATAAAATATGTTAAATGTTGATCTTCTCATTTTATCCAGCCTCCAGAGGTCCTTAATTCAAACCAACAGATTTTAGAAATCACCACTGTACTGCCCACAAGCAGTAAATCCTTCCCTAGCCCTGTGCCTCTGCCACCTGTTGACTCACAACAGTCAGGACCTCCAATTTTTGCACCTCCAGAGACCCTTAGCACCATTCAGAAACAGGACATCTCCCCTACAACATCCTTTCAAGTGTCCTTGTCAGAAGACTCAACAGTTCTTCAGCCTGTGCCTCCACAGGTCCCACAACAGTTTCTACGGGAAACCCCAGAGACTCTGTCTCCAGAAGACAGCAGCCCGGATGGTACGGGAATGGTGGTAGTGGGGATGGAGTCAAGGCCTCCTGCTGCCCAGCAAACCCAGGTCCAAACTCTTCTGCCTCAAGATGAGGTTGCACAGCTCGAAAGAGCAGTGAGGGAGCTGCAAGAGCAGCAGCAACTTAACTCTGTGCTTTATGGTCCAACACCTTCTGCTGAAAGCCTGCAGCAACATGTCCAAGAGAACATGAACAGTTTACGGCTGGGGGGCAATGATAACACACTGACTAACCACCAACAGCAGCAACAAGAACAGAATATATTGGAGAATCTGCAGCAACAACATCAGAAGGCACTAGTGGATCTCCAGCATCAACAAACAGTCTTGGAAAATTTACAGCAGCAGCAAAAGGTCTTTGAGAACCTTCAGCAACAAGCTCTTGGGACCTTGCAACAGCAACAATCACACCAGAAAGTTCTTGAGAACATTCAGCAACAAAACTCATTGGTGAACATACAGCATCAGAAAGTATTTGATAATCTACAACAGCAACAACAGCATCAGAAGAATCTAGAAAAACTTCAACAAGAACAACATCACCAGGAAGTCTTGGAAACTCTTCAAAAGCAATTACAATCAGAACTTTTACAACCGCAGATTCCAATGCAATGCACACCGTGTTTTCCTGGAGTACCACAGGATCAAATGTCAGAGCATCAAAGTACCACACAGACAGACAATACTATGTCACAGCCATCTGAGAGTTTTCTTCAGAACTCATCCCAGCAGTCACAGCAGCAAGCACTTTTTCAGCAGGCAGGAGGCCTACTGACTATACAGACATCAAGCTTCCTGCAGCAGTCACCTTCACAGTCCTCACCTCCTCAGCAGCTATTTCAGAGTCACACTGCTATGACTGAAACACAGGACCCACAGACAGCACTCTTTGGTGCTTCCAAAGCTCCCCAGGTCCAACCTGGTTTATTTCAGAACACCATGACAATGTTGACAAGTACTAACTTGGCTTCTGAGCAACAGGCTCCCTCGACCACACTTTTCATTTCTCAGGGGGTTCTCCCAAGCCAAATAACGACTGACAATTCGCAGAACCAACAGCAACAACAGATAGCTTTTCTCACCCCCATACAAACTTCTGCTTCAGCAGCCCAGACAGTCTCACTTTTTCAGGGACAACCCCAGTTGTCTACTCCAATGGAACAGCAGACTCCCCAGCCGCAGCAAATACCATCACCCCAGCAAGCTTCCCTTTTCCAGAGTATGTCCACAATATCCCAAAGCCAGGGTCAGCAACAACCACAGACAGGCTTGCTATTTTGTGCTGCTTCCATTAACCCACAAGACCTGCCTCAGACTCTGCTATTCAGTGGCCAGAGCCAGGGCCCAATTGGTGGCGAACCACTTCCGCCTAATATCTTTCAGGACCAGCAGCCCATGCAAGTAGTACCAAGCTCTGCAAATGTGACTGCAGACAACTCTACTAGCCAATCTACAGTCCCTCCATCTCAGTCAGCTCAGAGTTCTCAAATTCTTTTCCCTCAAGCCAGTGTAGTGAATGTGTCCCAGCAGGATTCATCAGAACCCATGTCTTTCCAAGATGAGAGCTCTGTTGTGGATGTCTCCTCCACAAGTATGCCTTCAACTCAACCAGGACTTTTTCAGGACCAGCAGCCTATGCAGGTTGTTCCAAGCGCCAGTAACATTGCCTCTGTATCTTCCACAGACCAAGCCTCTGTCAACATTTTTTTGCCCCCAGCAGCCATTTCAGCACTGCAAAGTAGTGTAGGCACCCAAGAGTTACCTCAGGCTGCAACACCAGCAGCCATTTTTACTGGCCAAGGTAGTGTGGCAATTGGAGGGTTACAGAGCTCTACTTCTGCATCCAGTCAACAGACTCCTGATCCACTTTTTCAGACAGCTTTGGGGAGCACTCTGAGCCAGCCTGTGCAGCCAGGGCAACCAGGCCTGTTTCTGTTCGAACTCAACACTGGTAAGTCGTTTACATAAAGTTTTCATATGTTCCTGCTGCTGTGTAGATGGTAGACATGATGTTTAGTCACCTATGTACACCCGACAACCACAACATTATTACCACCTGCTTTGTGTCGAGTAGATCCCCATTGTGCCACTTAAGCAGCTCTGACTCTTTGTATCATGGACTCCACAAAACCCCTGATGGTAGGGCTGGGCGATTAATCGAAAAGTAATCGAAATCGACATTCAGAACCTATATCGATCCAATTTTTCCAGGTCGATTATTCTGATTGCTTTGCCTTTAAAAACACTACCACGTGTGGAGTCACATGAGCCCGCTCCGTTATTCCGCCGGCATGTCGAGCACGGAGAGCTTAAACACTGAGACAACTAAGCAATTTGTCAGTGAACTATGAGGGCAAAAATAAACAAATAAAATAATCGTTCATTAATCGTAATCGAGTTAAAATATTCAATTAATCGAGATTTTGATTTTGTTATCCGGCACCTGTTACCAGTTTAGAGGTAGGGCCTCTGCCTAGCTTAAACATCACATACCACAGGTGTTCAATCAGACTGAGATCATTGGATTTTGGACATGTTGTACTCATATTTTTCTAATCATTCCTGAACAGTTGGTGCAACATGACAGCACCATTTAAAAGGGTCCACTGACATTAGGAAAAATTGTTGCAGTGAAGTACTTGGCCTGCAACAATGTATAGACAGTTGTTACATGTTAAAGGAACATGAATTCCACATGAATGCTAGGACCCAAAGTTTTCAGCAGAACTTTGCTCACAGCAACACACTTCATCCACTGGGTTGCCTTCTTCCCATAGTCTATATAGGGTCTTCCCATATCTAGGGTCACACCTGGCCATCCACATGAAATAAAATAAAACGTGGTTCATTCTATTTGGTTCACTTGCTATCCAGTATACCCAGGACCGCAACTCGCTGGTATCGCTGATCTACTGCTTGTGGCCAGGCCCTACATTTATTCAATACTTTAAACAGCATAGTTAGCATATAAAAGCTTTTAAATCATGACTAAACTAAAAAGTTTTAAAACAGAAATGCCAATGATATTTTTTATGTCCCTCCCTAGTTTTGTGCCCCCCTGGCGGTGCGCCCACATGCACTGCATATACTACATACCCCATTTGTGCGCCACTGAATATACCTCACCTCTTGGCATATGCCATTGTAACAAGACCCTCAGTATTTCACCTGTCAGTGGTTTCTGTTGTGGTTGTTGAGTGTATATGAGGCCTAGTTTTTTGTTGGTTTAAGAGTCTTATGTTGTTCTGTCTGTGAGAATGAGGTCCACTGTTAAGTTCTCCTGGTCCTGTGTTGGCAGATCAGCTTGTCACCATGGGGCATCCTAGTTCAGATCATGACCAGAGCCAGCTTCAATCTAGTACACAGATTCAGACTTTACTGGACCAGTCCAACAACCTCAATGAGAAGATTGACGAACTACTAGAGCGCTTTCAGGAACAAGGGAAGACGCTACCCAGGGATTTTTTAGAGCAGTAATGATGCATTGGAATATCATCTTGGAATGCTCCAATGAGCTCTGTTTTGACCTGAGATGTGTAATAACCTGCAGAATCTGGAGATCTACATTTTTAAAGCTGGCAGTGTGTTTTCCTGTAGGGAGCTAATGTAGGCTGTTACAGGTGTGTAAAGTCATGATTAGTTCCCATTTATCCTCATAACTAGGGCCAACATATTTTCTGGCAAGTCAAAATCATGTGATCTTTGAGCTTATTTCATATCTGAGCAGCAAAAGTTGTTGGCATATTTCGAACAGATTCTTTGCTCTGAATCATTTTCCATCTCATGTAAAGAAACTGACAACTTGAACCTAGAACTCGCCTCATTGGATCGATATATTGTCTATGAATTTTAGATGGTATGTTTAGCACTTTATGGAGCTTCTGAAATAAGACACTCCCTTTTAGCTTTCAAGCCATTTGCATCCACCTGTTTGCCTATGTCTGACTGTTTTATAGTCTTTAGTGAGACTTTCCCAAAAAGGTTCTCTTTTTTTCCTATTTTGTTTTTCCAGTCACATTTACACTCCATTTTCATAATAGCTTATTTAACGAGTCATGATTATACTTTTTTCATTTTGATGATTGTATGCCATGTCCATCTTTACTGATTCACAAGATGTTTTACATTTACTGTATATATTTGTATGTACAAAGTATTTTTTTTATTGTCCCATCTAATACATTTTATAAAGAAGAGGTCCATCTTCAGCCATTCCTGTCGGGGATGTGTTCCATCACTGCTGTACAGTATGTTAACATCTGCTACTGTTGTCTCACATACACACACACACACACACACACACACACACACACACACAAAGTGTAGCCTGGTTATTAATCCTGAGACTCAAAAGATTTCACTTCATGTGGCTCTATACATTTTTACCGTGGCATATCTGGCATATGTATTTTGGTGAGATCACCTGCATTTTAGCAAGAAATGACTGAAAGTGTCTGAGTGATGAAATGGCAACTAATTTAACTGCTTCAAATTTTCATGAACGTTTCTGGATAGCCAATCAGGCTACACACATGGCCGTGACACGATGTGTATAGTTTGTCTGTTTTGTGTGTTCACTAGAAACAAGTAGAGCATATTGATATTTGTACTACGTTACATGAAGATTGATCCATGTTTTTATATTAAATGTATTAGAAGTACTTTTCCAGTTGGGCACTAGCTGCTGGAGAGAAGATTCAGTAATGTGAAGAGTGGATGGCTCATCAGTTCTTTCATTTGTTTGACACATTAAATGAAGTTGTACAGGGTTCATTTTAGCTTATTGTAGTGGTGCTACATTGTTTACGTACATAACCATTGTTATCAACAATTAGTAGAAAATGACTCAATTTTAAAGCTTGGCTCTTGTTCATGGACATATAATTTTTTTATCCTCTGCCCTTTCTGTCAGAATCAGTGCTCCCATGTCTGTTTGGGTGACATTTATCATAAATGTCCAACACTTCGCATTTTATTTGATGACCACTCGTGTGGTCACATATCTTTCATTTTTCACTCTTAAACAAAGCTGCGAAAACGGATTCTTAGTGCGACCCCATAGAATAACCATTTTTGTTGAAGAACCCATTAAAGAGTTCTTTAAAAATGTTTAAGCATAAACAGGTTCCTTATTCTGGGAACTCATTTACAAAAATTATTTCTAAAAATTAAATTAATTGAAAGGTTCTTTAGGCAAACATTTTTTCTTCTATGGCAACATACAAAGAACTGTAAAAAAAAAATTCTCACAAAAACATTTGCTTTATATTATTTATATCTGACTAGTTCCATTGTCTGTCCAGCATCAATGTATAGTCACTTATTTTTTAACTATATATTTAATATTTGTTACAAGCTATGTAAAAAAAAAAAAGCCTAAACTTTGAGTTGTGGTGGTTGTTCTGTGTGACATTGGTTTGTAGAACATGTGATGTCTTTGTAGTAAAGTGTAATCTCTCACCTGTATTAAGTGAGCCATACATACAGTATTTTTGTAAGATTGAAATTACTAAATGTACTATGTACATTTTAAAACATTGAATTTTGTGACCCTTCTGCAGTACTGTACTTCATACATCATGTCAAGGGGGAGAAAATGATAGTGCTTTTGTCCCCATCACTGTGCTATGGAGCAGAGGAGCAGGTTCTGTGTGACTTGTGGATCTCAAATACTGAAGACCTAAAAAAATAAAAAATAAAAAAGGAGGTTTTTACAGAGTATATAGGCTACTGAAGTGGAACATATGTTCCATACCAAGCCATATAAAAAATAGTAACTCTGATTTCAGAGTGAAAGAATGTGTTTTTACCTCATGATGTAGAAATATAGATTCACACTACATCTAACTAAGGACCAATTATGACGACATCTCCTTTCCTCACAATATGGCAGCAGAACTCCTTTTTTTGGGGGGAATGAAATGTTTTATCTGTGAGTTCATGGTTTTTGAGTACCAACGTTCCAGCTTAGGTCAAATGTCATACTGTATGTGTAACAGAAAACAAAGAAATGGAACAAAAGCAGAACATTTCTGCTCAATCCATCGTCGTAAGAACTACTTAAACCTTCGTTAAGTTGCGCAGATATTTATTCTACCTTCCATTGTATTGTGCTATTTTTATTGGAAGTACTTCGTGCCTTTGCAAGCCGTTTCCCCTTACTTCTAAAGTACCTTTGTAACTAATTACACATTTTGGGGTTTGTAGTTCAACTTTCAAGTGATCCAAAAGTTAAAAAATGCAAGATTTCTATTGACGTATGTAGTTGTCTCGTCGAAGTGTTGTTTACAGATCCATCAAATACAGAAACTAAGTGCATTTGAGCTTTATATCATTAAACTGCTATGCAGCTCAATCATTTCTTTTTTGTTTCTTTAAATGAAATTGGTTATTGCCTCTTGAGATTTGCCATAACAAGGTACAGAACAGAAATAAATTGACACACTTTTGATTGTTCTCATCTTTTGGGAAAAAGGCATAGTGAAGTAACTGATGTGAAATGGATTCTGACAACAATCTGAGAGCGCTTACCCCACTCACCAGCAGTTTGTGTGATGTGTGTATGCGTGTGAATGTTTGAGAGTGCATCTTACTCATTTTCATTCCTCATATGCATTTTTTTTTTTACTATGATTTGGTTTTGTTTGATGTGTAACATTTTCCACTTTTGAAGTCATAGGGATAACAATTTACGTTTGAGTGTGTAAGTATTGTGTGAAGATCCATGTGAAGTAACATTTAACATATAAATATACTTGTATTTTGCTTTAAATCAGTACATTTGTATACTCTTGCAGTTATATTTCTGTAAAACGTGCTGCTATCTATATGAATAAAGATAGATTTGAAATTCCTCTGTCTGTGTTTGTGTGTGTGTGTGTGTGTGTGTGTGTGTGTGTGTGTGTGTATGTGTGTCTTTCTATTTAGGGGGATCTAGGGCTGAATATGTGGAGAACGTGTTCTCACTGATTTTATGTGAAATTATTTATTTTGCTAACATGTACCAAGAAATTGTTTAATGCCAAAAAATACCCTCACAGAAAGTTAATACATGATATGAATGTGTGTATCTATCTAGCTATATATATATATTAGGGCTGGGAATTTAACGCAGAAAAAAATAACGCGTTAATATTTTTAACGCAATTAACATGTATAGACATGTGACGTTACACTTTGTAGAACTGCAGCCAGATACTCTTGGGTAGAGCTCGGATACTCGGATCCTTTTTCGGATTCGGCCCCCTCTGAGTCACTCAGTAAAGTGATCCGGATCTGCGAATCACTATACGCCAGTAGATTCACTCATTAGCCTAGCAGGCTTTCAGACCGAACACAGAACGCGCTATGCTCGTCGCGAGGGCTTGGCTTCACCTCAGAAACACAGAGAGAAACGTGCCGCGCTTGCCGGTTTTCTAAACCCTCCTGTCCCGGATAACAGAGATAGCACTTGCGCTAGCTCTGTTAGAGAGAATATGCCGTGGGCTTTGTAGATTCTGGACACTCAGAGACTTTTAAGATTAGCTTTTCCTCCATACCCTGTGTGTGTGTGTGTTTGTGTAGACATTGGTTTATGTTCAGTAATAATTAAAACGGTCATTTGTTACCAATTGTGATGTTGTAACCAGTGTCATTGATTTGTGTTCAATAAGTTACAACTGTCATATACTGTAACCTAATTC
>JBBPDH010000124.1:10497717-10508322 GCA_037974565.1 Clupeocharax schoutedeni
TTATTATTATTATTATTATTATTATTATTATTATTATAGCAGTTACAAATTAAGCAACATAAATGAATCAAAAACATATATTTCTCTGCTATTAAAAGTTGTCATTATGTACAGTCTACTTTTTTTCTAACAATTTCATAAATGACACTCAAAGCAGGAAATTATTAGAAATTCCAACATCAGTAAAAAATCCTACTAATATTTTTAAGGAGTGAAATGTGTTGCATGTATTTGGTTGCTAATAATTAATTGTAATTGTGTCAATTATAATGTACATGGTATACATATCTGAATTTACTGAACCTAGTCTTATAGTGTATTTAAATGTGTTTACTTTGCGAATACATTTCTTCCTGTTATTAATTCAGATGGTTTCTGTTGAAGCAGTTTTGGGTTTAATGCATTGAAAACGTATATCAGCTGCCAGGTACTTCATGCACTGAGAGGCAGTATAATTTCTCTCATAATAAGCCACATGATATGGTAATTGTGGTCAGAGAGCATAGTGCATTGCCATGCTCTGTCTGATTAGACCGTTGCTCAGTGCATCCCATTAGTCCATTACTCTTCTGTGTGACTCTCTCTTTCTTTAAACTTTGCTCTCTGCCGTATTTAATAGCAGTAATAGAAACAAATGTTCCTTGGTATATTCTCCCTCACTCTCTCTCTCTCTCTCCCTTTCTCTTTCTCATTTTCTGTAGCCCTCTTTCTTTCCCCCTTTCTTTTGCTCTCTAGCTCTTTTTTATACTGTTCTCTCTCTGTCTCTGTCTCTCTTGCTGTCTCTGTCTCTCTGTCGCTGTCTCTTTCTGTCTGTCTTTCTCTCTCTCACTCTCTCTCCCTCTCTCGCTCCCTCTCTCGCTCCCTCACTCACTCTATGCATTCTCCTTTTGTATTGCTGTACACCTGTACCATTGCATTGATCTTGCAGTGCTTTTGACCCCAACTGATGCCTCCCATTCATTCCCATTAGCAACTTGGGCGCTTTCCTTAATTCTCTTCTATTGAACCAACTAAAAGTTATTTACCGTCCAGAGTGCTATTCACTTTTCACTGAGGCAGAAACAACTGCTGTCACTGTGTCGTGGGTGGATTCATGTTTGTCTTCTTTATGGAACCTGCTAAAAATCTTTTACCAGTGTGCTTTCTGCAGGTTTTTTAAAAAATATGCTTTCGACATTGCTGTATGGTCAGTATTTCTGCAGTACAGCTTTATATCTTCTTTGTTTAGTCTGTGTTCTCTTTGTACAATTCTGGTTGTTACCTAAATCTTCTCAAGGAAGCCTAATATCATAAAGAGACTTTACATATACCAGATATGTGGGGAGAGTCGTTTTCCCTCAATGCATTATCAGAATTTGTGTCAATTCCAGTTCCATTTGCATCCCAGTTGGGATAAGTGTGTTTCCGCTTTTCCTTGTTTTTGCAGGAGATAACGGGATGGAACAGCTATACTGTCTGTCACCCTTTATTAGAATGAAGACTGCTGTTTAAGTGCATTGTGGAGCAGTGTGTTTATTTTTGGTTATTGGGTGTGTTGTTGGATTCCCTCCAGATCTGTACCATTGCCAGGTGGACGGCTCTGGCCTCTCTGCTGCCATTCTCTGATGGTGATGGATGTCGCGTGGTGGTTTCATTGCACTAATGTGGCTGTATTTGTCTTGCTGTGTCATAGCCATGTGGATATGGATGTATGTGTATGAAGCTATATTTGTCCAGTGTCTATTTTAGTACGGAGACCTAAATTTCTGTCTCAGAAACAGAGAAAGAAATCTTTTATTAACCATATAGTTTACACCACTGTGCTAACTTCAGCTCTTTCAGTTTATTTTAGAAATACGGCAAACATTTTAAGAAATCCGTAAAACGTTTGATCATTTGGTTTTTGCTAAATTATGTGGTATTGGTCTTCTCTTTTCCAGGCATTCATTGATATGCATCTCACTGGTACATGTGAATAAAAGAATTACTTGAAAACCAAAAAAAATGGAAGGGTAATGATATTTAAGTCCCTTCTGCAAATGTATTTATGCAGAGGTCAGATGTATGCCTCGGTTGTTTTCAAATCGGACTGACAAGTGCTTAACTGTACTGTCCCGTCTCACAGCACTGGCACTATTCTAATCTTGTGACCTTCCTCTCGTATGTCGAGGAAATTGAGTGCAGACGGTTGCGCTGGGTACAAATAACGAAGCTTAAGGCATGGAAATCTTCTGTTTTGTGGTTTGTTGGGGGGGGGGCGGCTTGGGGTGGGGGACTGCGGCCAGTGTGCATTTTGAGCTGAATTTGACTTGCTGTGTGTTTGTGCTGGTATGTCTTTATGCTGCGGTGGTGCTGGTGGATTAGGCATCTGGCTCTCTGCACTGGCACAGGGATTAGGTGGAAAAGTGACTCCAGCTGGAGATAAAGCCTGAAGGCTGAGGCTTTGTGGGGGAGCACTAGATTGAAGCTGATATGTTCAGCATAACTGCCATTAAATCAATTGCAACCCCCCTTCGCCTATTTACACTCTTCT
Organism: Clupeocharax schoutedeni; assembly: GCA_037974565.1. Lineage (NCBI taxonomy): Eukaryota > Metazoa > Chordata > Actinopteri > Characiformes > Alestidae > Clupeocharax > Clupeocharax schoutedeni. The sequence goes on from JBBPDH010000124.1 coordinate 10,500,230, forward strand.
CTTTGTCTGCAAATGGGGATGCCTGAGTACACAGATGCACAGACGTGTTCAAAGACGAGAGAATCAGCTCCTAACAACATTTAAAGGCCGAGAAGGCAGGAAGTGTTTGCTAGCTGCCCATTGTTACCTTGCATTATTTCTTTCTGTATTTTAAGGCACACTGAATGTCTTTAAGAATGTTCTGGCGAGTTGCTTGGTTTTCTTCCTGCTGTCTTTTTACCTTGAGTCTATTTTAGGCATGTTCATATACATCTGGAGCTTGTTATTGTTAGCGAACGACTGAGGAAATGAATTCGGAAGGTTTTTATGTGCATTTCATGTCCTTTTTGATGAATCTGTTTATTAGCTGTATAATGAATACTAGGTATGGTTGGTTAGTCAAATTATTGAACTTTATTGACCTTGGATAAAATTCTGGGAGTGCGGCAAAACTGATGTAACTTGCAAGAAAATTACAGCTGGGTATAAAAGGTTCGATAATGATTACAGGCTCAATGCAGCTGAATAGGTAAGCGCGGGGGCTGGAATGCATGTATGTGTTTAAGTGTTTAAGACCTTTGGGCTTTTAAAGGGAAGTGAAGATGGCCTAGATCGTATGTGAACTCAAGTGGTTTATGGATCAATTTCATGTAGAGCAGAAGTGTTATAGTTTTTCTCTCTCTCTCTGATCTCTGTCACACTTTCTTCTTTTCTTTTTCTGTCCCGTTGAGTGTCATTGTGGGTGAGTTTTATATGTGTGTATGTGTGGCTGTAATGGTGAATAAAACTGCAGTGCTCAGTCAGTGGCCTTGGGTGAGGTAGGGCTGCATGGTCAATCACTTTTTTAACCATTTTTTCAAGGTGCAAAATATTATGTGATGAAAATAAATGATTTTTGCTCCGAACAATACAGTATTTAGCCATGTCACAATACAGGTTAACGTATGTGTTTGCAATGTGTATTATTTAGTAATAAAATTGGATTTTGTCCATATCACACAGCTCTAGTGTGGGGTGAGTGAGTGGAGCCGTGCAAGAGGCTGCTGTGGGGACAGGGTGACCGGTGCAAGTGGAGGGCATGATGAAAAATTGCGGAGGGAGTTGGCCATGGCCACTAGGGGTCAAAGCTGGAGTCTGGGAGGTGGCTTAGGAGGGGTTGTCAGGGGCAGCTGGGGGCAGGAGAAGCTGGGCGGTGGGGGTAATAGAACAGTGTGAGCTAGTCAGGTGGAACTTCTCACCTCGCACTCCTGTAATTACAAACCATACATTTCACTTTGGGCTGTGACAACGCCTCCCCAATCCCAAATGTAAGTGGGGTGTTATTAATGGGGTGAATTAGGGCTCCTCGTAGATGTAGGGGAGCAGCAGACTCCCCATTTTAACCCCCAAAATATATTGAGCACCTGCTGCTACAAAAAAACTTTCTTTTTACATTTCATCATTTTATATAGTCATTACATCAGGGGCCAAGGTAACATCAGCAAGGCGCAGGGAGATCTTTCCTTGAGCACAGGAGAATTGTAAAACCTCTGTATTTCTGAAGAAGACAAAATGCTTTATATATAAACATGGCTAATTTGTGCATGTTTGAATACTTTATTACACACCAAACAGCAGTGAAGTATGTTCTGTATGTGTGCATTAACCAAGGGTGAGTGGAGTCAAACAGTCCATGAAATCACAAGATCAGACTCTTTACGTGGAGTTAGCTCTCTCGCATTTCACACTGCTTATTATCCAGCACCTCACTGCTAAACTCCTGTTGATTGTTTTGGTTTTTTAAACAATAGTTTTTTGTATAACAAGTCCATTGATAGCAGTGATTGTACTGTATTTATGTAATTCTTTATTTAAAAATGCTCTATACAAAGGTACCGAAGAATTGATTTTTGGACCAGCGCAAAAGAAATACTTTTATTTCATTAAATATTTTTTTAATCTGAAGATTTCCTTCCCTCAGTATAGATTATGCACAAAGAGCTGAAATACAAAATTCTTCATAAATGCAGAGCAAGGAAAGATCTTAGGCTGTTATGTATGTATGTACCAGTATTCCTGTAACTACTATTTTTTATTTAATATTCTTTATGACTTTAATATGTTCTGTCTTTTGATATAAAAATAATCTGAACGTAAGAGTAAAGATTAATTAGTGTAAAGATTAAAGAGTAAAGATTAACTAAAAGTTTATTAAATGATAAGGGTGTATTCAGGAACAACAGAGCCACTGTTTGTGGAAGTTACAGCCTCAATACCTCTACACTAATAATCAATTGGGTTTTTTCAGCATTAAGGCTCAGTTTTGGCCCATTGTTCAATTCTTCAAGATTATGAAGGCCCATCTCATGGACTTTTAAAATTCTCTGGGGTAGCTGGTGACCTAGTGGATATGGAGTTGCCTCTGCAATCAGAAGGTTGTGGGTTCGAATCCCATCCCTGGACTGCTAGTGGCACCACTGAGGTACTCTTATGCAAGGCACCGCCACCTCATTGGTGGCAGCACACTACTACACTTGGTGAATGGGTTACATGCAGAGAAAGAATTTCACATTGTTCACACTGTGTGCTGTGGTGTATTTGCCTATGACTATAAAGTGACACATTACTTTAAATCTATCAATGAGATTAAATTCTCCTCTAATCTCTCCCATTACATTATTTAATTCTTGTGTCCTTCAGGTGATGTGACATGTCCCAGTACTGTTTTCAGAGAAGCAACCCCACCTCTGTACTTCACTGTGTGTTCTTGCTGTTCAGTGCTGTTTTTGAGAACGTACGCAAAACAATTTTTTCTCCAAACACGAAGAGCTGAATTACTGCTTAAGAGATTTTTTTCACTGTTTCACTTGACCAAAGGACATTGTTCCATAGTACACGATTTGTCTAAAAGATTGTGTTCAAATTTTAGACATGCATCTATGTGTTCTATTAGAAGAGGTATTTTGTGCAGGAGTGTAGGAATGGAGATGATTGTGGTGCAGTTCATTGTTTCTTATCGTGCTGATGTCCCTCTCACTTCTATCTTACTACATCATTAGTCTGAGAGAAATCTTCTATGGCTCACCTGTCGGTAGGTACCAGTTTTACTGACATGGATGTTTAACATCTTTGCTGGGCATTTTTCGGTTTGGATGTCCTCAGAAACTCAACATTACATGTGCGAGAGGCTGCTGTGGGGACATGGTTGATAGCTACATCTTTTGTAATCACCTCAGGTTTTATGTTTGCCGCAGTAATGTGTAGAATTGAAACGATATTTAACTTTGTCGAGGCTTTAGGTTTCTGTTGTTGAAGTTAACTTTGTCTTGTTCTCTTTCCCCAAGAGTGACATTCCCAGAAGGGGCACAGATATGTGCTGGAACAGAACTCAGTGAACCCATAATTTGATCGTCAGATCAGCTTTTAATGTTGCTAACCAGAAATCCACACTACATGTACTACTGGTACAAATCTGTCTTAATGGGAGCAAAAGCATATATTTCGAATAAGCTTTTACGTGTCACTTCTTTGTCTGTTTATCATTTGTCTGTTTAACATTTTGTAAAGTCGTTGCTGTAATTGGTTGTTGTACATGCTACCCGTTTGTGTACATTGAAGAGAGTGACCCGTGTCTGACCTTGTGTAGTGTGTGAGCAGGGCTGAGAGAATGACAAAAGAACAACACAGGGCTGTTGTTTTTCTCATCTACAGCTCACCCTGCTCTTCTGTTTGAGAGGGAGACACATACACACACACACACACACACACACACACACACACACCACATTTCTGTTAACCCAACAACTGGTCGTTATATCCAAATTAATGTCAGGGCCTCTCTATTTTCCATAAATAACACCCAGCAGGTCGCTGCTGTTGTTAAACATGCTCTAATTTGTTTCCCATTATGAAAAACATCAGTGTCGATTAACTCATGTTTCAAGCCCAACAGCCGCCACGTTTTTTCCAAGGTGACAGTGAGAACAGGGCTGTTGATCAACAACATTATTTGCTCGTTTTTTTTATACACAACATCCCTCCTTTTTTCTCAGATTTTTATAGAATCTATTTAATTACACTTTAGGCCACACTACCAATTTGTATACCTGCTCACAAAACAGACACCTGGTGAGCGGATTTGTGGGTATTTACTGAAAGCGAAAGAATTCTCTGAATTATCTGTTATTTTTTATTTTGCTGTCTGTTTCCAGTGATGGCAGTTCATTGTACGGATGCACAGTGCTCCTTCCATTACTCCTAATAAGGTGTCATATAATTTAATTCCATGCTTCACTTGTCAGAGAGGAGCTCTTATCCGCCTCCAATTTTGAGTTTTAATGGATATTACTCTTTAGCACTCGCCTCACAATTAGGGGTCCTAGTTTGCCTTTTAATGAAAATCAGATTAAAACTTAATCTAATTAAAGTTCATTTTAATCCACGCTATCGTGCAAACTGTCTGTCGCCTGGAATCTTGGTGCCTCACTGTCAGACTCATTTAGCTTGCATGGAAGTGTAAGGTCAGACTATCAATCAAGGGTTTTTAGAGTGTGTGTGTGTGTGTGTGTGTGTGTGTGTGTGTGTGTGTGTGTGTATTCGTAGACGACAAATTGCTCCACTTATGTAGTGTGCTATTGCTTGCAAAAAAATATCTCCTGTTTTTCCTAACAAAAAAGACATGCAGCTGTCAGTTTGGACTGGAGAGTCGATGTCAGAGCAGAGCTTGTCTCGATGTATTGCACAGTGGAGCTCAGGGCAAGTGTCTGTTTTGTAAGCGAACTCTATAAAACTTCTTTTGAAGCAAGAAAGAGTAAAAATTATGACCTGCACACAAATGTAGCTCATAATCGATGGTGGTTGTCAGGTGTCAGTTCCAGAAATGCCCTCTGCTGGCTTTACAGAGAGAGTAGAGTGAGAGAAAGAGAGAGAAGAATAACTGAGTAATGGTTCTGTGTTTGAGATGTGTTGGCCTGTCAGCTCTTTTCTGGGCCATGACAGCGTAATATGTTTTACAAGCGGCATGGCCAAGGGTTATTTCGCCATCTTAGCGAGCAGAATAAGCAGCCAGCATGCGTCTGCAGCATGGGGGCACAGCCGTGTAGTGCTACAGCTGGAACACACACTGCTGGATTCACTTCCAGAAGAACTGCACATTGCTCTCTTGTAGAGACTCTTATCTAACCACATAGTTGCTGAACAAGTGACTGCTAGAAATACAGGTAATTTATATACTGTTCAAAAGTTATTGTAATTTTTTTTTATATACAAAGTAGCTGAAATATAAGAACAACAATTCAGCATGCTTATATAATTAAAAGAAGGTAGGTACAAATATTCTCATTTTATGCCAGGAGTAAATGGCGTACTGGCTTCAGGCAAAAAAAAAGTCACAGGGCAGTGTGTGTTTACAGAGGTCTGCTCTAAACAGTAAAGCTTATGATATTTCATATTTTTTTAGGTTATGTAATAGTACAGCGACTCACTGGCATGTGTATGTATACGTAGGTCAATATAAGAGGTGATGTTATGACGAAAATATTTCTAATCATTTTGAAGATGTTTTAAAGCTTTTTTTCTTTCCTTGACTCATTTCTAATGACAACAACGACAACTTTGCTATCCTTTACTTTTGTCAGCAGAAATAAAATAGTTTGTGCTGAATCATTAAGGCTTTGTAAATCTGGATTTCATTAGGAAATCAAGTCAATGTGGGCAAGAACAGGTACCACGAGATTATTGCTTAAAAAAAGCCTGAGTCTGTGTTTTCTAGGTCAGCTGTTGTGGAAGCGTGTTCTAGCTGGCACCCGGTGCAACTTTAAGTCAGGAGTTGAGTTCTTGTGCGCTTACATTCTGGGTGAAATAAACACCTTTCTCCACTCTAAATGACCTTTTCATATACTTAATTATTAATGTCAGGCTTTCAGTTGTTGGCCAGCATCTCCAAGCTGAAGCTTTGGCTCGGCATGTCTATTTTCAGCCCCTCATACCTCTAAATCTGATGCCCACTCCGCCTCTTAAACTGCTGATGCCAGCTTTAGAGAAACTTTAAACACACTTTGTGTAATCAAAGGGACAATGCAAAACGGCAGGTCAGCAAAAAACAGCCCAAACAATACCCCAAGTCCCCCCTAAATATAACCTTTTTTGGGTTTTTTGTTGTGTTTTTTTTTATTAAGTGTAGCAAAACTTTTTAATGTTCTCTCCCTCACCCCATGTAATTAGTTCAGTAATTTTAGTAAAGCGTTTCAACCTTTTGGGTTTGAATGACCCATTTAGACTCGAGATTTTGGAAATGAATTTCTCCTCATATCTTTACTCATGGGCCATATGTATCTCTGGAGCGATAGCGGGCTGCAGGATGTTGAGACCAATGCCTATCTAACAGTGGATGATGGTGGAGAATTCTTATCTTCCATGCTTTGAAGTGTGTCGCGTCATCAGTTGGGTAAAAGAAGTTTATTTAATACACACTGTCCTGCTGCCTCTGTTTCCTCTGTTACAAAAAGCTTGACGAGAAACTGTATTCATTTTTTTCTCCATTATATGTTATTGTCATTACATCTTGTACCTTTTCTTATTGTGGTGGCCCCTCCTGAAAGTGCCCATAGTACCATTTCTAACTTTATCTGTGCTGGAGCTCGCGAGGGCTTCCGCTACATTAATTCAATCATTTTCATCAGTCTAGGGGGAGTTGATTAAGCAGCTGAAAGAGAAGCCCATGGCTGTGTGTGATGGAGCAGAGCTCGGACTGAATTGGAGATATGGCTTTTAGTCCTTCTCCCCCACTCCTTCCTCCACTCCATTCAGACCCAAATAGAGAGAGGGAGCATCGATAATGTGAGAGAGCATTGATCGCAGCGTTATCTGAACAAGAAGACTAATCGCAATCATGTCATTTCCCTTTCTCTGTTCCTCTCTCTCTCTGTCTCTCCGTCTCTCTTTCTCTCTTTCTCTCGCTGCAGGTTTTGAGACGGCACGCTCCTTCGCTCTTCATGGTGCCCATGTGATCTTAGCCTGCCGGAACAAAACTCGCAGCAGTAAAGCAGCTAGCCTGATTCTAGAGGAGTGGGTGAGTGTGTACGCACAGCACACATTCTTCATATTCTATATATTCACATATTTTGGTTGCTGTTATAACTTTAGCATCGGTAAACACTAAAATTTTTAGAATCCTCTTAGTAGTAAATGCTGTCATTTCACAGCTAAGTTGTTAGTCTCATGTGTAAACTCTAAAATTTTAGAGTGTATAATGCATTGTGTGAAGACAAATTTCTATGAGACTATGTTTTATTATTAAGATCAGTATATGTAGGCTCTGTGTCTTTTTCACAGTTTTGCCTGTTGTCATATTTAAATCCCTCATGCTGTTCTTCTTTTTTGTTAAACAGTAGCCATGAACTAGCTTGGGTGAGAACATTTGCTCTTTCAGTGCTACATACAGCCAGTCGCGGCAAGTTTTTAAGCCTCTATTCACACTTCACGTGTTATAATACAGTTGAGAGCATTTACTGCTCAATTCATTACACTTACATAAAGGAACTGACTAATATCACAATGTACTGAGGAGAAAAAAAGGAGAGGCCATTCGTACCACCCAGTGAAAGCATGGCTAGCTGAGCTCGAGTGGACTGCACTAAATAAAGCTCTGCACGTAACTAACAGGGCTTGTTGCAACTGGTTCCTCTACCTGAGAACCTCTACATACCATTTTCTTTTAGGATTAATATTTCTCAGTTGTGGCTCCCTCAAAGTCTCAGTTATATTCTCATTTAAATTCACATTGAAAAGTTGAAATTGGGCGTACACCATTGTTTTTGCAGGAAGAACATTTTTGCCATTATTACATGGAAACAAAAGGAAAAACCTGTCAATCCAGAGTACAGCTTGATAAATGCAGTGATGTGAAAGTGTTATTTATTATCTAACTGTGTAATTAATTAAATACTTCCATTTATATAGTTCAGCAGTGGCAGTAACTCCTCTATGTGTTTGCATGGGTTAAAACTAGTGCTGTCAAGTGATTAAAATTTTTGATCTAATTAATAACATGGTGTGGCAATTAATTAATCTAATTAATTGCATTTAATCGCACATACATACAGACATTACAAGAAGCAGTTTTTACCATTTATTAT
>JBBPDH010000124.1:10531178-10541519 GCA_037974565.1 Clupeocharax schoutedeni
CAGTAACCCCCCAGTTTTGCATGGATCAGAAGACGCGGATTCAGTCACATGCACATGCACTCATAGTTTTACGCGGAAATCCCACACTAATGTGGAAACTGCAAATAACCTTTGCTTTTTTGTGGCAATAAATATATTTTTCCTGGATGTGTTGGACTCTAGTGTCCAACCTGGAAGCATTTTTTTCAAATTCCACACCAGGGTTCTAAGCGCGATTTCTCTGTGTTGCAAGCACTCAGACACTTCAAACTCCAGATTTCTATTGATCTCCAGGAGACCTTTCTAATGAGCCCTCATTTGTATTTTGAGCCCGAGTAGATCAGGGGTTATTCCCTGAAAAACATTCACCTCGCCTCGGTGTCCCAATACTTTTTTCCCACGACCTTCCGAGTTGCATATCTCGGTGGGGAATATATATAATATATATATATGTATGTGTGTGTGTGTGTGTGTGTGTGTATATAGAAGAGGGCAAAAATAACTGGGCAGTTCTTTTGTGCAGCTGTTATAGATTATTCCTTTTGCTATTTTTTTTCCTTTTGCTGGCTAAGAACTTAATATAATTTAAATTATGTTTACATTTAATTAAGATTTTAAATCATTCTTAACATTTTCTTTATGTAAATTCTTTGAGTTTTTACTCACTTATCGCATGTGATATCGCCATCGTAACAGTCAACATTATCACATATCGCATGTTTTCCTAATATCGTGAAGCCCAAAAAAAAAATAAATATATATATATATGTGTGTGTGTGTATATGTATATGTATATGTGTATATATTTTAAAGCAAAAGCCCCTCAGCCTGGCTCTCACCTGTGTGTACTGTGTGCTGTACTGAAAGCAGAGATGACGGCCTTGTCCACTCTCTAACTCGTGTAGAGTTTAGAGACTAAGCCTGGAGCCATGCACTCCCCCCACACACACATACACATGTCAAAAGTTTTTATTTCCTTCAGTACAAGAATACAGTGCTACCAGTGGGGATGTGCACTTTTATGATAAAGTTGCTGGGTAGAATGGGGTTCCAAATTTTAAACAAAAAATAAATGTCCATAGTGGTATACTCAGAATTAAATAGGCTTTTGTTGTAACCTTTCTATGGTGTAAACATAACGGCTCCTCTCTGGGTTTCAGCATGAGCCTTCTACAGTTTCTACAGCAAACACAGGTGTTATTAATGATCACGTCTGATCAGTTACTTAACCTGTGTTCCGTAATCACGCGGGTGTGTCACAGATATTAAGAAAAGTCAAAAATAGTCCAAGCGCTTGACGTTATAAATAGCAACAAATACTTTAACAATGTAAGAAAAAAATGTAGAGGCTGTTTTTTCTTCTGTTTATCAATACGTGTTTAGAGACATAATGGTAATGTGGATGTTCAATTTATTATTTTCACTTTTATTATGTGTAAAGGTGAGCAATCTTTGAAGCAGCCTCCTCCTGAACACACCCTCGCTGTGTGATGCGTGCTTCACAATCATTAGCCTGTAGCCTCCTCCTGTGGGTGTCAGGTTTGAGAGGTTTGGCAATTAACATGTTTTAATCGCTCTTAATGATGAATGCACTTCACCTACAGTCTTAAAAATAACAGAGCCAGAAAGCCGTAGAAGAATGTTTCAACAGTGGCTTATTTGAATTACTATTTTTTGTAACAAAAAAAGAGTGTTATAATTTAAAGGACCTCAAGATCATGTAAGGGTCACCCATACTGTCTAGAGCTTTATGTCCGAGCTTTGAACCATTTACAAATCTTTATCTCTCAACCGTGTACATTCGGTCCCACTACTTTCTAACTGCAGTGCTGTGTGTGTGTGTGTTTCACCCATTTCTCAGCTGGAAAATCATTGTGTGTCCTTGTAGCCCCTTCTCTATATCTCCCAGTGCTTGATTTGTAACTTGATTTCAGCAGAGGGAAAACCTGTAGATTATCTGCCTTTCATTAGGAGGAGAGAGGGAGAGAGAGAGGCGAGCCCGTCTCACAGAAAGAAGAAATCAATTTAATATAGACTTAACTTGGGGAAATTGCATATTCTCCTTCTATGTGCTGAACAGGCACTTTCTCCCAGTGCTCAGGAGGGACCAGCCTCTTTATTAATTGCGCTGTGCGCGTGCGTTTGTATATGCGCTCATGTGCATGCGTGCGCGCTTGGGTGTGTGCACGAGTGTCCGTTTGAAAGTTCCCCTTGTGCTCCTGCATTCTCCTTTCTTGACGCTGTTTCTAGTAAACCAACGAAGGGGAGATAAGAGGAGGAAGAGACACAAAAATGAGGATCAGCGGAGGAATGAGGAAGCCTGAGAGAGAAAAGGAGTAAGAGAGAAGCAGTGTGTGTGTGTGTGTGTGTGTGTGTGTGAGAGAGAGAGAGAGAGAGAAAGAGAGAGAGCGAGAGAGAGAGACAAGGTGCAGTAATTAGCTGTTTCCACAGGGCTTGAATAGCGGGGGCAGCCAGGTGGAGAGGAGATTGGTGGGTATTTATGAAGGAATGTCATGATTGTGACAGGATGATATATGGAGCACCACGACTGCCCATTTTTCTCTCCTTTCCCCTGCTTAAAAAAAACATGATAAAATACAGTCTTAAAAGTTGATGACCAATTTTGTGTGGTCAGGTCATCACAAGGTCACTGAAATTTTCCTACTGTTTCTTTTTCTTTTGAAAACTATGAGTGCCTGAAAAAAAAAAAAAAAAAAGACTTCACAAAGACGAGTAACAATCCAGCAGCAGGGCAAGGTGATCAGAGTCATTTCTTTAATTTCTTAATTTGTTTTTAAAGATGTTATTTTCAAGAAGAGCTCCCTCTTCAGCCTCTCACTTTCTGTCTGTTTCTCTCTCCTTTCATTCTCCTTTTTTTCTTTCTAATTCTCTCTCTTTTTCATTTGCTCTCATACATGCAGTTTCATTTTTTTGGTTTTTGTCTTCTTCACCCTGTATAATAAACTTGAATATGTAAGTTCTTGTAGTTTAAAAAAAAAATGTTTTAATTTTAGTTCATCAGTTTGAAAACACCAGCTGTGAACATTTTATAATGAAAGAAACAAAATTCGTCTAACACCTCTCTAAATTACATTAACATAAATTAGAAATAAAAGCTTTTTTGCCTCAATGTTAAGATTTTGAAGATCTTTTCTTGCAATGGCGATGATGTAGTGTAGAAATGATCACTTTGAAGGATAGAGTACAGTAATATTTAATTATTAAAGTGTGTGCATAGGGTGAGGAGTCAGACAGGGTTAGAGTTGACTGCATTTTTCCAGCAGTAACCCGTTTCCCATTGTGGGAGCGGCTAGAGGCGTGTGTCCTGAAGCATTTGGCAACATTTCTTTTTCACAAATGTTGTGTAAATTTTTTTTAGTTCTCTGCAAATGGTTTTGCATCAGAACATACAAGGCTTTTGTGGAGCAGTGCATCACTCTCACAGGAGGTCTGACTCTTTTCTCAAGACTGCAGAGCCCTCATACGGTCAGCAGAGTTTGATCAGCATCACCTGCCGCTTTTTTTCTTCTGACCCCAAAGCCGCTCACATCGTCTGGTCCATCAGCCGTCAACGGTGCGTGACACAGCTGGGTTCTCGGTCTGGATCTCTGCAGTTTGGCTCCTCTCTGTGCAGTTAAGCAGTGCTTTTAGCAGATGTGCCCTTGGGAGCACTGATGGACAAATTTCTAATTATATTATACCCCCCACGACTTTTCACTAAGGGTAAAAGAACAGCGCATGGAAAAGAACACTCACACCCTGATACGTACATATTTCTGCTCTCGCTCCGTCTTGCTCCTTGTCATTTATTACGTCATTCTGTGGTCATCCTCGTGCATCAGCCTTTTGCTGAGGCCTAAACTCTTTATACAGAGATGGACGTTCATTCTGAACCCCTTCTCTCTATCTACCTTTCTTCATCTCTCTGTATCTCTATCTCCCCTACTGTAACACACACACACACACACACACACACACACACACACACACACACACACACACACACACACACTCAGGAAGCTGTATAAAAGTAGTTGTCTTAGAAGTGTCCAAATTAATAAACAGAAATGCTAGTGATTGTAAAATGGCAGAAGGAAATTCTGATCAAATAAATGTCAAAGGACATTTCATGACAAGGAAATGCATTTAAAAAACTTTTTAATTTATTTATCATTTAATGGCAAATTCTGGACATATTGATTTTTATGACTGACCTTATTAAATACACCTCTGTGGTGATTAGTAGAAAATGACTGTTCTTCATATGTGAGAGTAGTATTGTGCATTAAGATGTAGTGTGTGAACAGTAGCTGATGTTGATGTTTGCCCCTGTTTTTGTTCAGTCTATCTTGTTTGTTCTGCCATATTACATGACCGTATGAAATGTGTCATGAGTTCAGCGAAGAGAATAGTTTGTAGTGGGAAAAAAAATAATTTCTACAGACTGATGGGATGTTTAGAGATTATTTTTACTTTAGGAGGTCAGGAGTGTGACCATGAGTGTAGCTGAACTCAGAATGAACTGTAATGTTAGAAGCCTTTGGCCCTGTCACCACCTCTGTTCTGTTCTGTTCTGTGTGTGTCCTCCGCTGGGTGCACACTCAGCACTTAGCACAAAGTTAGCCACACTCACTGCTCACCTCTCTGCTATGCCCTTGAAGAGATGTGGGCTTGTCAGACTCCTCATAAAATTCCTGAACGATTCTGTTCATGTATTCCTCTCTCACATTCTCTCTCTCTCTCTCTCTCTCTCTCTCTCTCCTCCCCCTTTCTTTTGAAACCTGGCCATCTGTCTAATTGTTCACCTCTGTCGCTTTAATGCTTCTACATGCCTTTTTCCCTCCTCTTTCCAGACAATAAACTTTATTTTCTTCGCAAGACTTCAATCTGCAGAGAAAAGCAGGTGTCCGGGTGGCTCACTCGTTCTTTTTTGGGGGCACTCCAGCCTCCCTCCCTCCCAGACTTTATTTATTTATTTATTTTTGCACTTCTATTCGATCTTCTTTGATATCGGGATGAATGATATTGGTATGGTTTGCTGACAGCTGATAGGATACAGTACTTATCTTTGGTATTTCTAGGAAATCACTGTGGATCTAGTGTTTTGATTTATGCTTTTGATTTGATTTTAATCAGGATTACTGATTTTTTTTTCTTCTTTATTTGGTACACACTTTTTTTGTTTAACATTAAGGGAATAATCCTAATAAAGTCAGATACTGGCATTTACACAGGATACATTCTGTAGAAAACTTAATTTGTGACCAGTCAGAAAAGCTCTGATATGACTCTTTCTGCTTAAATTCTTCCATTTTAAAGATTTAAGATATTGAATTTTGTGTTTAAGATATTGAGGAAAAAACAAAACAGAAAATATAAAGTTTTTGTACAGTTATATTTGGTTTACCTTTTTACAATATGTACAATTCCGCAAATAAACAGTAAAGTGTGTGTGTTTTTGTTGAGGATGTTAACTGACCTACGAAATTAATTAAACATTTTGACTGGAGATGCCCAAACTTTCCCATATGACTAATATATACCTCTGTGTGTGGATGTTTATATATATTATGACATAAATGAATTAAATTCATGAGATCACTTTTTCCAGAGTTTTCACTCTTTTTTTTGTTGTTGTTGTGGGCACATATATATCAGAGCTTAGTGCAGTACCTTTGCTTTTTATTTGCCTTGATGGAACAGTACTGTCTTGAAATGTGCCCTCGATCTTCCTTAATGAAAAAGCATATTTGTGTCTTTAGGGACGTTGGTGCTGCCTCAGATTGAGCCCTTTTCCTGTCCTAGTCCCATCCCATCTCACTTCCTCACTTCCTCTTCATCATGTGCATGATAAATCGCGCTGCCCACCGTTGGGGATGAAGCAGGCAGGAGAAGCGGCCAGAGGCCACTCATGCTAGCGCTGTAAAAATAAACCTGTTTGTCGCTTCTCCATCTCACATTTATCAAATCATTTGCAAGTCCTATTTCAGCTTTCCTGTAACTCCCACCAAACCCATTCGTCTCCCTGTGAGTTGAGCTGTGGCTGAAGGTTGAGTATACGGGCGGGGGGGCAAGGTGAAGAGATACCAGCACTCTGAACTGAGCCTGTACATATTGAAGCCCATCTTAATGTATTCTAACACTATTAAAATACACAATTAAAACACAAGAACATTGTTATTGGGGGTAACGTGGCTTTCTCTTCTTTAGACTGTAGTTCATTCCTTAATCTAACATTCACCACCATTCCACCATTTCAGCTGGAATCAGAATTGGTTATTTGTCAAGACCGACATTTTACAAGAAAACACGTGCGTGCATATGTGCAGATGATTGCAAAGAAGAGATTCGTTATCAGTTATTAATAATAAATGTTTCTAGTCATATATGTCGAAATCTATTGTGATAAAAATAATTACAATATGTTAATTCTGTCCAGTTTTCATGCACTTTACAGGGTCCAAGTAATTAGTAAAAATGATTAGCAAAGTACTGTAAAATATGTAAAAATACCATTACTACCAATAATAAAAAATAATAATAACATATACCCAGGGTTATTAAGACAATTTTAAAAAGACATGAAGTATATACAGTTATTAAAATCAAAGTAATGGATGTGGATGTTATGCATGTTGGTGTGTGTAACTGAAAAATGTTCACAGTTCAAAGTGAGTTTAGGTTCAAACATGGTGTAGTCGGTTGGATTCCCTCAGAGTTCTGTTGTGGTAGCAGTGACAGACGAACACAGGAGATGGTTGTCCCCGCTAACTAGTCTTTTGCCTGTACTTGTTCACAGACATCTGCTTTATTTCAAAGTGTCATGTACTGTTAGTCTCCCCAACCGCAGACATGAGAGAACGATGCTATGGAGTAGATAGCAGGCATAACTAATGGACGGCAGAGGGGCACAGAGCGGAAGGCTCAGTGCTGTTCCTTGGTTATGTGAGCTGACAGTGCTCCTGAGGGACGGAGCGGGACAGCCCAGCTGGAAGAAGTTCATATCTTCAATCCCAGAGAGAGAGAGAGAGATACAGAGAGAGAGAGAGAGAGAGAGATATTGTGCTGTATAGTTCCATTATTTAACATTATATTCCCATCCTGTGTCTTCTACTTCTATCTTTTTTCTTCTTTGTACTTTCTTACTCTTTTATATCTCCTTTTCTGTTTGTCTCCCTCTCTCTCTTTCGCTCTCTCTTTCTATTGCTCTCACTCTTTCTCTTGCTCTCACTCTTTCTTTCTCTTGCTCTCTTTCTTTTGCTCGCACGCTCTTTCTCTTGCTCTCACTCTTTCTTTCTCTTGCTCTCTTTCTTTTGCTCTCACTCTTTCTTTCTCTTGCTCTTTCTTTTGCTCGCACGCTCTTTCTCTTGCTCTCACTCTTTCTTTCTCTTGCTCTCTTTCTTTTGCTCTCACTCTTTCTTTCTCTTGCTCTTTCTTTTGCTCGCACGCTCTTTCTCTTGCTCTCACTCTCTCTCTTTCTCTCTCTCTCTCTCTCTTTCTCTCTCTCTCCCTCTCTCTCTTCTGGCTTTCTTTGACGAATGATCTTTTCTCCTGGCCATTTGTCTGCTCTATGTGAGCGTGGCCCCTGCTCGCTTCACGCTCCCTCACACACAGGAGAGCAGCCTGGCAGCCCTGTCTGTGCATATGTGTCATATGGAAATGTTCTATTGCCTTTTTCATATGATTTAGCTTTTGAATGGAGAAGGGGGCGGGGTGCGCAGAGTGCCAGAGCAGCCTGACAAGGTCCCTATCACACACGGCCCCAAATAGATAAATGGTTTTTGGAGCGAGCCGGTAATTTATCTACGACAGTGTGTGCTCCTGTGCTGTGCTCCTGTTGATCGCTTGTGCTCCATGACGACTGTAAAGAGAGGAAACTATTGAGTGTGTGTATCCTTAATCGTTTCAGCTAACGGAGAGCAATTGGGAGTGAATGAAGGAGCGAGGGAGGGGAGCGAAAGAGAGACGGTTAGAGCTCTCGTCTTTTTCAGTAAGCTGTGGAGCCATCATCAAACCCCCAAAACAGCTGAAAGCACTGCTGTTATTCTATCTAGGAAACACTAATCTGAGAAACACTATTCATGTGTAGCTCATTATTCTTATTGTCTGAGGTTTTTTTAATTAACAGACAATTATTTGTACTAAAAAAAACATGTTCAGATGTAAATGAATCAACTTAAGCTTGATTTAGAATTTGCTTTTCAGGTAGCTAAAGTTGTCCTAGTAGAGTTTTAGCTTGCTGGTAATTAAACCAATGGGTTCACTCTGTATTGTTAGGCAGGTCGGTGGTAACCTATATTAATCTGATCCCTTATTTGCTCTCTGGAGAGTATAAATACAGTAATTAGCATTGGTTGCCTGCTGTGGGCCTTCTTAACACAAGGCAGTTGCACCTGTGATTCTTTGAGGGACTTATTATATTAATTCATCATTACAGCTACTACAGACAAGCGATGATAATCTCTGACCCACTAAGTAACCATCTACTGCTGTAGTGGACAACACATTAACATAAATAAACTACAATTTATGATTTTATGGTGAAAAATGGAACAAATAAAATGTTATGACAAATGTTGCTACTTATTTCTTATTCTCAAAATTTTAACTATACATGTCTTTAAATAATTCCACATGCCTTCTGGAAATACATAAATACAATACATAAAATATTTTATATAACCCCACCCTCTCTTACATGTGGATCAGCAATTGCGATTTCAGTCTCATGCAGATTTTGTCTCAAACTATTTTTCGCAGGCTCTCCCACACAATGCATGATTAAGGCAGATATCCTTTGCATTTTTGTTGCTTTTGTGGCGTCGAGGCTCAGACATCACAGCTTTTTTTGTGGCAATATATAAATATTCATATATAATATTATTTGATAATTTTGTAGCACAAATATTAAAATAAATGTAGCTACATTTCCATATAAAAATAACCATAAATGTTTTTGTATTATGGGGTGGTGCACTCAGAGACAGGAGGTTTGAAAATAGCCAATTTGAGCGCGTTGTTTATTTTTCCTTGGTGCTGATTGGCTGCTGCACAGAATTTCCCCCTTGGAGCTGTATTTAACTGCTAATGCCAATGAAAACGTGCAGTACAGTCTATAGTAATATCGGTGTGTACATTCTAGCACAGCTGAAGTTCAGTGTAAACTGGACAGTACGTATACAGGTTTATTTTTACATATCTTTAAGGCTAATGTGTTTAAAATGAAAATGCATATTTAGGATTTGCACTACGAAAATAGACATTTGTAGGCATTTGTTTTACCAATCTTAATCTTTTAATCTTATCTTAAAATAATGTGAGGTAATAGTTTTATTCTTTTATTGTTAGAGGTGTCTTTTTTGTGATTTTGTGATTTTCCTTACCAATAAATCATTAAAGCCTTAATACAAGCCTGTTTTATTGGTCTGCTTTGCCTTAGTTTTTAAGAACTGCTGACAATATTTCTCCTACTTTCCAAAAAAAGTGCTTCATGTTGGCTACAGCCTACCTTTTTGCCTCAAAAGGAAAAAAAGACGCATATTTCCAGTTTCCGCGTTGTTGTGGGGATTTCCGCGTAAAACTTGTAGGTTGGTTCTCAAAAAAATCTGTGTGACTGAATCCGCGACTCCTGATCCGAGTAAAAGTGGGGGTTTACTGTACATCAAAATAAGAAATGATGCAGTATTTACTTGAATAATTAAGTCTCTTGTTCACTCATGAGTCTCTTGTTCATTGTCACAAAATTGCAATAATGACCATTGACGTTCTTCTAGTAGTGTTTTGCCATCTGACTCTCATTCCAAGAGCAGAGTGTTGATTACAGCTGTGTTTTAATACTTTTCCTCACTGAATAAGATGTGATTCAGGTGATCACTAATCAGTACCTCATGAAGCAGAACGTGGCGCTTGTGTAGGAATTTAACAGGCACTGGCATGGAATGGTTGTCATACTCATAGAGATACTGATTTAAAAATAAATTGCTGTGGTCTCTTATCTTCCTCTGCAGCTGTATATTTGGAGGTATTTCCTTCCGCACTGAAACTACAAGCAGACTTTCTGATATTGTGTGGCCCATAATTATTTTAAAAAATTTACAAAAAAGATACCACACAACTAAAATCCATTTTTGTCTATACATTTGTCCATAACTTGTTTCAGACATGCGTATGACTGCTTGGTACTAATTAAAGAGCTGTGAGCTTCCATTACCTGTAAGCTGTCTTTGGTTATCAACTACATTTGACGTAAGATGTAAATTGTGTAAATTTCAGTTTTTTGGCAAATTATTAAAGTGAAAGTGACCATTTGTCATACATGAACACACCACAGCACACAGTGTGAACAGCACGAAATTCAACCTC
>JBBPDH010000124.1:10596201-10610930 GCA_037974565.1 Clupeocharax schoutedeni
ATACAGCTTGGAGTAAGACAACATGCATACAGAGGATGATGTGGACAAAATACCCATTTGCCTAATAATTCTGCACTGCCTGTAGTATGAATACGGTTTGCCTTTACATTTTCATTAACGGCAAAGTATTAAGCTGAGTTTAAAATGAAATTCAAGTGTTTTGGTAGCATATTTGGGTGCATATTTAGGGTTTGTACTATAAAAACAAGCAGTTGTAAGGCACTTTTCAGTTTTAAAAAGCCCCATCACATATTCATGGTTATTCACTATGCACAGGTGCTCTTGGAACAGTTTTGTTTATTAGGTGCCATACCAGTCTCCTCAGTTAATTGGATCTAAACTGAGGAGGTACTTCCAGGGGTATGTGTAAGTGTATAAAAATGTAGGTGAATCAAATTTTAAGTTTTTATTAAGAAACATTATAGTTTATTTTTTACATGGTTTATATATTTATTTTATAGTAACATATTTTAAGGTGGTTGAAAAGTAACCATATCCCCTGTTTCTATGTCTCCATCTCTCTCTCTCTCTCTCTCTCTCCCTCCTTCTCCCTCTCTCTCCTTCTCGTCTGTGAAATCTCTGCTGCTTTAATTTATTGCTGTCCTCAGCACGTGTTTTATCTTGCTCAAAGCCTGCCATGTTTTTCTATTTTTGCTGCTGTTTCCTATGTATGTTATTTTTGCGCCGTGGCAGTGGACGCCTGACCAGCGAGGGCGTTTATGTTTCGTCCGCGTTGGGCCTGATGCCGTGTAATGCTGGGGCTTTAGAAATGCAATTTCCCCCTCTCCCCTCGCCACATTAGAATATGAAAGTGTGTGTGTGGCTGTGGGCTGCTCTGCAGCCGGCCACAGACGAGTTCTCATGCATAAGGCATGAGCGACCCAGTCAATGCCATGAGAGAGAGGGCGAGGGAGAGAGAGAGAGACACACACAACCATGCAGTCAGAGCAGTGTTTCTGGCCTAAAACACACACACACACACACACACACACATACTGTAATGAGGAGGATTCGATTCTTCAAACAGCATATTCACAGGGGAGGAAGTACTCTTTAGTGTGTGTATGTGTGTGTGTGTGTGTGTGTGTGTGTGTGTGCTTGTGCATGCTTTCATACTTGCTAACCCGTGTTGAACATCAGTGTATCTCTCTGTAGGGGAGAATATCAAGACTAGGCTTCAGTGGAGTGAGAGGCACTTGTTCGAGTGTGTGGATGAAACTGCTGCAGTGTGTAAGAGCTTGCTTGAGTTTAGCACTGTAGTTGAATAGACATATTTTTCTTCTGTGGATCAGTACACATCTGAGGTCTTGCTTGTCAAAATCCGCACTTTTTAATTGTAGTAGCTAAACAACAACTGTGATCATTGAAAGACTTTGTGTGTAGTTATACTACATATACAGTATTTAGCATTACAGTTACGAAATCATATTTAACAATCTTATATATTAGGAAGGGCCAGGAGGAGAAGAACAAAAGGGTCCAAAAGCATAAGGCCACAATAAAATGAAAAACACAGTTTTAAAATTCAAAAGAAAAATTCTACCAACAACAGTAAAGAAATGTACACGATTTCTAAGCACCTATTTAAATATAAGCAGATTTGTAACACTGCCCAAGTAAAGGTCCTTATACAAAAATATTGTCAGATTTACACTGAAGAGCATGTCCAGGCTGTCTACTCGGTCAACACAGGTTTTTTGGTCTGTGCCAGGTTTAAAGCTAAAGGGGCACAGACTGAGAAATTCTGAAATTCATGAAAATAAGATTCTGCTTTTCACTCAAATTGTATTGCTGACAGTATAATTTGTTGTGAAAAAAATACTATTTTCCTTAGTGCTCCTAGACCTATGGACTCCACTGTATGTAATGAGCCTATGCCCTAGCATTGTATCAAATCAATCCTGTGTGTGTGCGCGCGTGTTTTTTTTTTTCTGGCCGATGCTTTGCTCTGCTGTATTGTAATGTAGTAGCATGCGGTAGTCAGTAATAAATGTAAAACAAGCGGCTTTGTGTGCTGTATCTTTAGACTCACAAATGAGAGGCATGTAAACCCTTTCAGATTAATATGGTAATAAATATAAAGAGTGTATGACGAGAGGTGGCTCAGAGTAAGGGTGTGTCTGTGCATCACTGTTGCCCCTTATTACAGCCCAACTGAATTAGACTTTTATCCTGCAGCAGTGACAGCGCAACAAAAATGTGCGTGTGCTTGTGAGTTTGGATCATTAGGTGTTATGAGCTCTTTCAGGCTGTAAAATCTGGAGGAGTCACAGAAAAGCTCCAAAGAATGCACAAAAATTTCCACCATTCAAAATGTTGGGCTAAAAGTGGTCAAACAGCTTATTTTATGTTAATTGTTACCATTTATTGTCATTTGGTTTGGGCCAGTGTGTGTCCTGAACTTTGCTTATAGTTTATGTGCATCGCAGGAAAACAACAATAGGAGTGCTAGAATGAGAATGCGACTGAGTGACTCAAAACACTGGAGAAGAAAGCATCTCTATCTCTCTTTCTCTCTCTCTCTCTCTCTCTTGCACGTTCTCTCCCTCTCTTACTCTCTCTCTCTCTCTCTTACTCACTCTCTCATGCACTGGTGTACTGACAGTACAGCAGGGGACGAACTCTAATCAGGTGGAGAAGTATACACTTGTCCACAAAGTGCACACTAGAGAGCGCAGAGTGAGAACACTTAGACTGAGTGTGATTTCTCAACCTCTCTCCACTACACTCCATGACACTTCTAACTCCATATTTAGACACTGTGGTATTGGAAACCCACCGAACCACTCTGTTACAAGCATCTATTATTTACTGCCCTGAGAGTGTGTGTGTGTCTGTGAGAGAGAGAGAGAGAGAATGTCTATATGTATCCATTTGAGCATGGAAAAGAGAGCAGGAGAGTGACTGAACTGTTATGGACAATTTACTAGCACTGCGATCAACTTGCAACAAATTGTGAAATCCTATTTGGGTTGGGAGGTAGAATAGGATGGTATGCAAAAGTCCTAAACTCTTGTAAAACTGTTTAAAGCCATCTTTCTTTGCAGTTAGAGACTTTTTTACATCAGAATAAATGCTAAGAAAGAAGAAAGCAGTTCCAGATTTCACTTCGATGCCTCTAGCCTTTGCTTGGATTTGTGAATCTCCATCAGCAGCTCACCTGGTTTTATCTAAGGAAGTATTGATTGAACTAAACTATGTATTTGTAGAAAACTGCTATGCAATATTTGTATACACTCTAATATTAGCTTTTAAAATATGCTAAAACCTTTTAAAACCTTTTTATATGCTGAGTTAAAAATGTTTTAAATATTTTTTTTCAGGTGTCTAATGCTTTTGCACAGTACCGTATGTCCTTGTTTCTTACCTTCCTAACATCTTCAAAGTGTTCACTATAGTACAGAATGTAAGGCGTATGAAGATGTCCATTTTTTACTGTCTCGTCCTTCTTTTAAAATTGAAAATGATCAATTTTCTTTTCTGACAGGGTCAGCAAATATGTGAGCACAGTGCCAACCAATCAATAAAAGTCAAACCAACTATCTAACAATAATTACTAAATGTTGAACACTGCTTAGTAGGACAGTGAAACTGGTCAACATTTGCTTAGATGGCATTAACTCATGACAGAAAAAGTTTGATCATTGCTAAATAAAGTTTAAGTATGTTATCTGAAATCTCAAATCTGAACAGGTGAACTGGAGCAACTGGTGCTGGAAAAACAGAAGTTTTTTTTTTTCTGTGTTGTCTGGATATGCAGCCTGCTCAGATTACTTAATGTTAGCTTAGCAAGCAGGCCTCAGTTGGCTCTGACCAACTATTGGTGTGCTGAAATAACAATAGGCTATACATTAATGTATAAGAGATCAAAGTTGAGCGAGTGAAGCTGGAGTGGAAGAATGCCAAAATCATACCAGTTCTAAGGTGTTTGTAGCTGAAGCGTGTTGCTAAGCTTACAGTAGTTAGCAAGCCAAACATGCCAAACACCACAGAACAGGCTAATTGGTGATCTCCACACACATGTACAGAAGATAAAAACTTTTTTGTTTGGAAAAGCAAAGCTGAGCAACTGGTATTGAAGCAACAGAAAGACCAAATCAAAACGTGTGTAATATATAATTTAGTTAGCGAGCCAAATGTGGAACACACCAACGTACATTCTTGGTACCAGACAGCCAGTACTAAAATTACACCCGAGTGACTTAATTTGGCCTTATAGTAAGAGTTGAAATCAAATGTGTTCTGTGGTGTGAAGACATCACAAATCACTGAGCCCTTTTACATTTAATGCTTAATTGTAAATGTCTTTCACATTTACTGACATGTAAACAGGTGCGATGCGTTTATTCACTACATAGAATTGGATTATAAATTTGACAATGTTGAAACCCCATCATCAAGTTAAAATATTGCCAACATTTAAAAATGCAGCAATACCTTATCCCTAATGCAAATAAAGAATATGTTGTTCTTAGAGCTGGGCCGTTAATGGCGATAACGCGCGTTAACGCACGAGATTCTTATCGCAGGATAAAAAAAATATCAGCGTTAACGGGGCCGGGGGTCGGGGGGGATTTCCTTATCGGCGTTAACGCGAAGATTCCATGCGATTAACGGCGTTAAAAAAAATTAATCAATGCCTCTAGTTGTTCTACATCAGTACTGCGACATGGTTATAGGTTTATCTGCATTGGCTCAAGCACAAGAAGTTGCTTTTGTTGTGCAAGTACATGAATACTTGTGTAAACCCCTTTTGTAAATTTACAAATCAATTCCAAATTAATATTTAAAATTCCTGTGCTTGTGTCATGCTCAGATATGTTGTAGTCTCAGGTACTTTATACATCCTCATAGCTGTTATGATAATGATTCAGCAAATGCTTTTCTGTAACAGAAAATGTTACAGAATATGAAGATGAATGGAGTGAATCTGAGTGCACTGAAAGAAAATGCCTGCATGATCTCTTGCTCTATTCACTGACTCTGTTTGTTTTTTTTTTCTTCATGAGAGGAGACTGTTTTGCACCTCTTTTGCATCTCAACACACCACAGAAACTTCCAGTCATGGAAGAGGCAGAAAGAAGAGAGACAGGTGAAGATGTATATATATATATATGTACATAGATGACGAGAGAAGTCTTTGGACCGAGAGCGGTTTTAATTGGAGAAAGGGTGCGTTGAATGGCTAGAATTTGGATGAGTGTGAAGGGCTCCAGGAGAGGGGCTTTGAAGGAAGGATGAAAAGTAGAAGACAAAAAAACAGAGACGATCGTTGTTCTGCAGCGAAAGAGAGAAGCTAAGCGTGAAAAGCTTGAGCTACCTGGGGGAGATTTTCTCTTTTTGTTTCCCTCTCTTCCTCTTTACCCTTGAGGACAGCGAGGTCACTGCTGAATAGTGATGCACACACAAACGCACACAGAAAGAAATAAAGAAATATGGCTGTGTGCTGAAAGGTGCCAATTCCTAAAGTACTTAATAGCCCCTTGCCCACTTTTGAGTGTTAAACTGTAACTGTCTCTCTCTCTCTCTCTGTCTGTCTGTCTCTCTCTTGCTCATTTTTTTCTCCTAATTTTCTTGTCTTATTCTTTCTCTTGCTTTTGTTTGCTCTCCCTACTCTCCCCTACTTTCTCTCTCTTTCTCTCTGCCTTTCTTTCTCTGGTCAGTAGGGTATAAACAATGTACTGAAAGTTGGGCTCATGCTTTAACTCCCTCTTACATCATCCTGTCAGGCTTGTCATCATAGTGATAGACTTGCTCCTCTCGTGGCCCTTAATTTAATCCTGGTTGGTCCTGCCCTGACCGGCCCAAGCTGCACCCCTGCGCCCTTTCCCCCACTGGACTGGCCCGAACTGGTCATGTCTCTGCCCCAGCTAAAGCTCCAGCAGGCCCACAGTGGAGCAGGACTGGCCTCAGCTACAGCTTTACTGACCCGCCTCACCTGGGTTAACCCAACTGAGGACTGGGCTTACAGCAAGATTAATAGACTATACAGCAGTAAAACCTGTTTGTTTCGCTCTCTCTCTCTCTCTCTGTATGTGTGTGGATGGATGAAGAGTACTACTACTGGAAATACACACAGCAGAGTAACTAAGAACAAAGACAAGTTTCTTTGGTTGCAGCGTTTTATTTAATGTTTTTGTTTTGTTGGTTAACGATTCTTCCGGCACTTTCATGTTTATACTTTTAAAATGTTTTTAAACACTGGTAAAATTTAAAAAACTATCCCACAGTCCACAGTCTATAGTCTGGATGTAAAATAAGCTACAAAATATGCAAACTACATGAAAACTACACTGCAAAAAGTTGCCTGTTTTTTATTAATTGCTTTTGGGATTTCACAAAAAACAAATAATGTAAATTTTCATCCCATCCCATCCTCACACAGTGAAGTTGTATGGACAGTTTCTGTTTAGATTCCATTTAAATAAGGCTTCACTGAAATGGATAAGGAGACCTGATAAAATTACATATAAAACCACACAAATGTCATGTATGGATCAGATCAATTCAATTTCAAAGTGATCAAAATGTGCGCTCTGTGAGTGTGGACCCTTATAATATTACACGTAGTGTCTGTACATACTAGTGTTTTTCCCCCTTCTACATCACTGTTGCGCTGCCGCAAATGACCTTTCCTTAGCAGCTAATTGTTCAGTGCCAGTGTGATCATAATCTTTTTTCCTTTTTCCATTTTCCTTTTTTTTTTTCTCACTTTTTCTATCTTATATTCCTACCCTCTCTCTTACTTTCTCTAACACTATTTTTCCACTTCCTTTCATTCATTCATTCCTCTCTCTCTCTCTCTCTCTCCCTCTCTCTCACTCCTCCTTCTCTCTCTTACCTCTCTCACTCTCTCTGTAGAATGCTGTTTCAGCACTAGGGGTTTGCGTTTGGAGCTGCAAGGTCCTCTCTTCATTCTCAAGGTGTCCCCACACCGGGCCCCTTTTTCAGCCCTTTTTAATGGATTGGCCTGATATACCTTCCAAATGGAGGACTTTGAGCGTTAATTCACAGGCTGATAAAGATCCTTTTAGCTCCTCTTTTAGAGCTCCTCTCGCAGATAGGAAGTACACAAGCGAAGGTTAGATTGGGCTCCAGTCCTCGCTCTGCCAAGACTTGGGCAGGGGAAAATAGGGAAGAAGGTGAAAAAGAATCAATTTAATTGCTTTTCATGCATTTGAGGTGCAGCACAGTGACTATGCGCTGCTGAATGGAGGAGAGATTTTTTTCTACCTACAAAAGCATGAGTGTGTGTTAGAGAAGAGAAAATGGAAGACTATTGAAAGAGCTCTGTTAGGACAGAAGGTTATCTGCTGTTGCTCTAGAGTGACAGGTATAGCTGTCAAAGCTGCCATCACCCCTGGCCTACTGACCACACACACACACACACACACACACACACACACACACACACGCACGCGCGCACACACGTAAAACGAAGCAATCTCAGTACAGTGTAGTCTATCAGTGTTCTGACACACACACATACACACATACAGAGAAAAAAGGAAGTATGCAGGCTTTGTCTAATGCACTGAGTGAGTTCAGTATTAAACTTGGAGCTTTGAAAACCAAACAGCTTTTTTCCCCAGTGCTTTATTCAGCTCTTGTACCTCCACCATAAAACCAGAAATCAATTTACTGTGTAGAGAAAGTCGACGCAGGGATGTTTGTGACAAAGGGAGAGCGGCCGAGAGAGGAGTAGAGATTTGCATAGCTTATTACTTCTCTTCAACATGTATACAATGTTCATAGTTTACAGAGGATTTCTTTGCCCCCCCCCCCTCTCTCTCTCTCTCTTTCTGTCCTGTCTCTATTCAGGGGCTGTGTGTTTGATTTCTATTGAAAACCAGCCCTATCCTTCCTTCCAGTGTTTATTCTATACATATGCAAATGACAAACAAATTCTATTGTGCCAACGAGCACCGGCTGTATGTTTTTAGTTTAGCACATAGAATTTCCCCTTTTCACTATTTTATTGTCTGATAGGGAGAAATCCTAAAGTTTCTGAGCATCAGTTCATCTGTTTGCTGCTTTATTGCTATGGTTCACTGCTTTATGTTTATTTTGTAGATTTAAATGTCAATGATTAATTTACAAGAAATTCTGTGTTGATAAATGTAAGCAAGCATTTAATATTCAGACTTTATAGGATGTATCTCAGGCTTTTTAAACTGATTCTTGTATTTAAAAAATGCCTGAAATATGTATGTGTGGCTGTTTGCCTCATTCCTGGGACTGTGCGTCAAACTGTCCGTCACTTTTAATTTGTTTGAGACGGTAGTCATTTTGGTTGCCTTTAATCTGCTTGTTGTGATTTACTTATTCCGGAATGTCATGATAAAACGGTAAAGCCTTTTTTTTTTTAATCAGAAAGCACTAGTTCAGCAACATCACATTTTGCCATATGTTTTGTATCTTAAAGCAGGTGCCTCTCTGCATGCGCTCCTCTGACTCCTTACTTTTGTCCCGTGGCTAGTCAGGCTGCAGGTTTGATCCGCACTCACCCCGACACTGCCCTGCTTGCCCACTCGAGCGTGCCGCCATTATTCTACCTGCATGTGTACACTTTAGCATTTTAAAAAAAGTGCTCGCACATCTTTTGTGGCAGACACAAATGATGCAACATTTGACTTTGCGAGTGCTTACGAAAGTACTTTCCTTTGAGTTGGCGCTTAATTCTGCACATCTGCAGTCTCCTCCCTCACAAAGCACACACACCTGCACAGCCACACAAAACCACATGCCGCTTTTACTCAGCTTATTTGCTGCTTTTTCTTTCCCTTGACAGATTTTCTTAACCAAATGTGAAAAAAAGGTCCTAAAACTGTTTCGAGATTAAAGATGGCTGCAGCGAGGGTGTCTGGCTTTCTTGTTCGTTTGCTTGTTTGACTGGGTTTGTAGTTGTTTGTTTGTTGCTTTGTAGAAAATGTTGTATAAGACATTTTTTTTCCTGGCCTTAATGGAGCAGTGTACTGATATAATCATCAAATGAGCTCTCTTGCACCCTCTCTCTCATTCTCTCTCTCTCTCTTTCTTTCTCTCTCTCACACACACACTCTCACACACACACACACACACACACACACACACACACACACACACTTGCTGAAAAATTCTCTACTTATCAAAAAAAGCGAGCGCTTTGACGTTGGTGGTAATTTAAGATCATGTTTGATGCATATTTAAACAGGCCGGGACGTTTCCATTTCTGCTTTATGTCTGACTCCATCCCTCTGATTTAATCATGTGTCTAATCACACTGAATATTTAAGTAAACATAATGTTTTACATCCCCAGTTTATCCCTTTAAAGTGGCCCAGTATGAGGCTCTTACTCTGTTCTTCACTATGCCTATTCTTACAGATAAACGTAGCAAATTAGATATGATTTACTTTTACTGACATTAATTCCCCATCATTGAATTATAATACTGAGCCACTTTTGCTGTCATATAGGATAAAAAGAGCACGGCTATTCAAATACTTCTTGAGAGAAAGTGAAACCGCTGTACATTTTATAAGCTATAAGACAGTAGTGTGGTTGCACAGTAAAGCAGGGAATTTCTAACAGAAAATGGTATTTAGTATTCTGATTTTAAATAGTTCATTAATTCTTGTTAATGCTTGTTATTTCTATGATAGTGTAATCTTGTGGTCTAGATTTTTACAAGATGTAATTTCTACTCTTTGCATTTTCATTAAAACATCTCTGAAAATTTAATTGAAATAGAGGCCTCCGTTAATTATCAGTGTTACTAATCACACTATTTTGATTATATTACATGTATAATGACATTATGTATATTGATTGTTGTTAACAAAAACACTGTTATTAAAAGGTATAATTATAGTAATAATATTAATAATAATAATAATTATTATTATTATTATTATTATTATTACTAGCAGTAGTAGTAGTAGTAGTATTTTCATAGTAGTAGTAATATTAGCAGTACTAAATCAATAGGACCATTAACAGTTTAAACAAAGTAGTAGCATTAAGTTAATTAGTAAATTAGGCAGACAGTCACTTTCATTAGTCACTTTCTAATGAAAATAGAACTACATAATTTTAGTGTAGTATTGCCAGAAATATTATTCTCTTAATATATTTTTTTCTTTGAAGGCCAGAAAACTGACTTTAATTTCTCTACTTTCTTTATTTAAAAAAATATTTTCTGATACAACCTAATATACTCTGTATGGGCTAAATAGATCAATTGACCCCCAAAATTATTCAGAGCTATAAATCCTGTGAATGCACATATTCAGAACAATTTCAGAATTAATTTGACCACAACCATTCAGTAAATATGATAATGGTGCCGTTATTAGAACAGAAGACAAAACAAAGTGGGTATGGGAGAGCCTATTCCTTTAGATACTATTATTTCTCTCTCTCTCTCTCTCTCTCTCTCTCTTTCTCTCTCTCTAACACTCACACTTACACTCTCTCTCTCTCTCTCTCTCTCTTTCTCTCTCTCTCTCTTACACACACACACTCTCTCTCTTACACTCTCTCTCCCTCTCCCTCTCTCTGTCTCCCCCTCTCTCTCTCTCACACACACACACACGCACACGCACATGCACAATGCTCTCTCTCCTGTCTGTTTTGCTAAACCCGTGCTCTTTGTGGTGCACAGTAAATAAAAGATGAATATTTATGGTGGTGGCGTGTTGCCTGGCTGCAGACTTGCACAGGTTTCAGTGGAATTGATTTTTTTTACAAACTGTGTTTTGGATTTAATTCAATGCCTGCAAACATTTGCATAGAAATAATCTGTACAGAGGTAGATTTGAAGCGAAGAAGAGGAGCAGAGAGGAGAGAAAAAAGAAGAGAAGAGGCCAGAGGAGGAAAGAGGAGGAAAGAGTGGGAGAAAAAAGGAGAGGAAAGTAGGGGAGAAGTGAAAAGAAGACATAAGAGGGGAGCATGTGCTTATACAGAAAAAGCTTGCTTATCAGGGCGTTCTGGCTTAGTATTATAATTGTATCGGGATGTTCAAGCTATATTTTTATGTTACAGCATTTATCATCATTGGCAGTATTCTGTAGTGCAGCGTCATTAGTTTCACAGAATTCAGAAATATTGTTTTCATGTTTTTATTCATCTTTTTCTTGCGGCAATACCCAGCATATTTTGCAAAAATGCATCCTACAACCATGGGAATCCCTGTGATATCACCCAAATTTGACAACTAGCCTAGCCAATAAATACAACCAGTCTATCATTTGTTGACTCTATTCTTACCTCTCTGGGATTTGTTCTTAATTCAGCACCAAATAGACCACAGACAGGTTTTACAAGAGAAAAGAAGTGAAACTGAGGTGAAGTCTCTCGGTAGCCTGGTTACTCTCTTTAGCCGTTGGTTTGTTGCTTTAGCTGCTGATTCAATTTTGCTGTATGAGTACCTTATTCTGTCTATTGTAGTCTCGAATTAAGACTTTCACTTACTTACAGTCACATATTAAGATAGCCTAGCAGTAACTATAGCTATCTGGATTCTTTCTTCATTAAGCAACTCAAGAAGGAAAAAAATCAGCAGTCAATCAAAAATCTATGGTCTACCCCAAAGCAGTTTTAGTTTTTCGAAAAGTTCATACCACCTTTGAGATACATCATTAGAGGGAAGAGTGACATTTCAGAATGCTTAAATGCTAATGAAACGTCTCTAAGTTTTTTTTCTCATTCACTGTCTTGCTCTTGTTACCCCTCAACCCTTATTCTCAGTTTTCCACACATTGCTTCAAGTTGCATTGATCTTTTCATCCTCATTCGCATGGAGATGTTGGTTGACTGCAACACATTGAACCAGACTGCTCCTCTGTCTGCCTGTCTAAGGGTGCTCTCACACTCATCATTTCCACACTCGAATCCGTCCTTTCTCTGATCATGTATTGGAACTATTACATTAGACGAGCATCTGTCTCTGCTTCTGTCTATGCAACAGTCCATCAATACGCTGGAGCAGAGCACAAAGCCATTCACACTCATTCCGTCACACGCTCACACAGCCCATCGACATTCAAGCACATTATGATCAATGGGATAAACAACAGGCGCAGCTTTGTCAATTTTTAGATACATCTGTATTGTAAATGGAAGTAATGCAGATATGAATTAATTACCATTGTAGACGCGGATTCACACACAGATGCTGCTGTCATGTTATTTAAATACCTAATATAGCCACCAAAACGCTAAAGGCAGCTTTAGTATAATGAATCTTTATCAAACAGATTTTTAAGAAGGAAACTTACTGTTTATTTAGCTTTGTGTATTTCCAATTGTTCTTTTAAAGCAGGTTTGCATTAATGTTACCATATCCAGTACTGTTAATCCCAATAATAACATAGAGCTAAAACTAAAAATTCCAATGGTATACAGTTACACACAGCATATATGGCCAAGCAACATTGTAGTTTAATTTAATAAAAAATCTGCAGTGGACCATTCCACCAGGCGTTATTTTCCTACTTTCTTTTTTCAGCACACAGCCATCCTTGAGGATTTATTTCCTTGTGTTGTTCTTGCTGATGTAGCTTTATTTGTCCCTTAATTGTGAACTTATCTGTCGTTTGTAGTGTGTTAATCTATAACCTTGTGTTCGGCTAATAAGGAACTCTGTTGCAAGGCAGTGTCAGGGTAAATCCACAGCTGAGGACTCGCTTGGAATGACATCATCAGAACGAGACAGAGCGGCCCACAAAAGTGCTGTATGAGTTGTTGAGTATAGATGGGGAGGGAATTTTATTCTAGGTCAAATAGCCCATCTGCCCACCGTGTCCTGTGTGTGGCTCCATTGGCGGAGCAGTTCCAGTCTGCAATTTGCAGCAGGATGGCGCTACGCTGGCTGTCTGACTTTTCCAAATGGCTCCTCTCACCGCCATTGACTCTAA
The DNA here is from genome assembly GCA_037974565.1 of Clupeocharax schoutedeni. NCBI lineage: Eukaryota > Metazoa > Chordata > Actinopteri > Characiformes > Alestidae > Clupeocharax > Clupeocharax schoutedeni. The sequence continues at coordinate 10,609,101 of JBBPDH010000124.1, forward strand.
TGAAATCGGACTATTAGGGCCACTTGACACCATGCTAATGGTGGTGACTTTCTTTATGGAGCGCTGATAGACACCACAGGATCACACTGCCTTACGTCACACTGGAGACCTTCTCCAGTGTGCACAGATTCGCACACACACTCTCCCAACCTGTAAGTCACACTTTCTCTTTGTCTCGCTTTCAGTCACGCTGTCTAATGCTCTGTCCTGCTGTCTTTCTTGCTCTTCTTCACATTTTTCTGTGATTTGATTGCCAGGTGAGCTCCTGTAATAACATGCTGGTTCTTAGTTAGAAATTGTAGGCGTCTTGTGAATGTGTGTGAATGCATTTCAAGATTAAATGGAGCATTTATTTGTTGAATCACAACAGCAATGTGTAAAAAATGCCAGCTGTGCTCATGGTACATGCAGGTACAGCCGTAACCTTAGCCTTAACCCTACCCCTAAGCCTCCAAAAGTCTTTTCAAAATGATTTAGTACATTATTTAGTCAAATATGACTCACAATGCTACATTTGATCCCTCTGATGTCATAAATGAGACATTCAAGCTGTTTGAACCACTTTTGCTGCAAAAGAGTGTATTTTGCTTTTTACAGTAAAATGGAAAAGAACGGAAGCAACAGTGCACTCTATTCCAAGGTGACACAAAGCCCCAGCCACGCAGCATTTTTTGTAGGTAAGGCCATTCGGCCTTTGTCCAATTGACTTCTCTGTTGTTTTTTGAACATTAATTCGCTGAGGCTGTCGTGAGGGACAAGCGTAAGCATGGAAAGATGAAAGGTTGGTAATGACAAGCATATGTCAGCTAATTGTGAATAGGAGGAGGCAGACTGGTCCTTCACTTTTCCTTCCCCTCCACACAGACTTCAGTGGCCCTGACGCCCAGCTACAATTAAACCCTGCTCAGATTCAGCTTCAATTAAAACAACAATTAACGGCTTGACTTTCACGGCCAGCCCACTGTAGCGGGAGCTCTCGTCAAAGTCATGTTGTTCTTTTAATTGCTCGCGTGATTTCATGGCCTCCTGCCTTTCCTGCTTTGTAAATCTCCGTCTCCATAACTCCTGCGCCATATATGAATGGCGGAACAGATTGAATTAAAACAATGAAGGTCTAATAAGATAAAGCACAATCAAAATAGATTAACCTTTCCACGCCAAGACCCTTCACTCTTTCCTCTCCTCTGGCGCCATGGCGTACGTGGCCTCTCCAAAACTTTAATCTTCATTACCTCCTTTGATTTCTTCTTTGTTCCGCTAAAGGAAATGCATAATTTACACCCTTTGAAGTTACTCCAATGATACTGACAACTTGTTACCTTTAATCTCAGGACCTCCGGAACATTAAATATTTAGCCAGTACTGAACAAAGGATGGGTAAGACCATAACATAAGCTTTTTACCTTTTTTGAACGTCATATGCTCTACATGAAACTAGTGAGAACCAATTAACTTCAGAGAGAGGGGCTGTTTTTTGTATGGCTGGATCTCACACTTGTTTTTTCCCCACGTTCCTATCATGTCATTACCCTTGAACAAGAGGCGGAAAAGTAAAGTGCTCGCGCTAGCAAAAAGCAGCAAAGTATCTGTTTGACTTAAAGGCTAAGTGGCTAAGCATCTCCCCGTCGCGGAGGTAATTCAGAGGTAAATTTGCTCAAGTTATTCACTTCCTCATCCTGCTTTAGGTTTTCAAATGAGCCGCGGGTTGGAAACGTTATGTCTGGATTATGTTAAACCCAGGGCCTGTGTGTGCATGTGTTTGTGTGTTTGTGTGTGTGTGTGTGTGTGTGTGTGTGTGTGTGTGTGTGTGTGTGTGTGTGTGTGTGTGTG
>JBBPDH010000124.1:10620912-10632452 GCA_037974565.1 Clupeocharax schoutedeni
GGGAAAAAATCATTTTAATGTTTAATATAATCTTTTTAATAGTGTTTGGCCTGTGGCACATATGTATATTCATTTAATCTCAGAACAGCTTTTCACTGGCTGCTCCTGTGTGTGCTCCTGTCTATCTGAAAATTGTGAGGATGGATTTGCAGAGAACAGCAGAAGAGGTTCACCCCATCCTACACACTGGCCCTGTACTGTGTATTAGAACAGGTCTTTCTAGCTGGAGTTAAAGACACAGTGCTTGTTCCCCATTCACCTCTCTCTCCCTCGGCCCGAGCCGCTCTAATAGAACATGATAGCAGCCTTCCCTCCACATAAATTAATGAAGAAGCGCTCAGAATGCGTTTACACTCACAACACGACACCGCAGTCCTCTCCCATATAAATCCCTGAGAATCAAAGCCTTGTGCATGATCCCACCCCCTGCTTTTTTACTTTAAAGTGCTGCTGCAATCGGAGCGCAGCAAAATGATATTAATCTGGGCTGCCTGCTCCTTTCATTTAGCTGGGACCCAGCCCGGGGGACGCTGGCGTGCTCCGAGACTTCATAAATTTACAATGAAACATGAAGACGTTTCCGTGGCCCATGTCAGTGTCAGAATCAGGGCCTTTTTCATGGCAGGGCATGGACGACGGAGCTCCCCTAGTCTGTTTGTTTTTAATAAGGGGGAGGAGGAGAAAGGAGGCAAGCGGGGCGCTCTTCCAAGGAGCCCGAACAGAGCACAGGGAATTTGGCAATGTACTGGAAGCCGGGATAGATTGAGATGGGAGTATGTAAGGGTTGGGGGGGTCTAAACGGCTTTTGTGCACAAAGGGGAGGGGGTGTCCATCATAGATGGAGTGGGAGTGATATGATGACTTTCTTTAGTTTGCCTTCATTTCTGTGTATACTCCTCCACTCTATCTGTCTAGGCCTCAAGAGGATGCTTCCTAACTCATTCCAGGGCTGGAGAGATCTATGTGTATCTATGTTGTGTGTGTGTGTGTGTGTGTGTGTGTGTGTGTGTGTGCGTGCACATGCATGTGACTTCCATTCAGTCTCTTTTTCAGAAGAAGACTTTCATTTTCTCTCTTTTTATCCCTCTTATTGCTCTCCAGGTCTAGGTCCCGGGTGGTGGCGGATGTGGGTAGAGAGAGAGGGCGAGTACTTTATTACCTCTCTCAACAACCACCTCTCTCCACTGCTTGTTTCTTTTACATTTTATTCCCCTTCTCTTTGGCGTCGTACTCCAGCTCCTTTGATATCTGCAGCTGTGTGTGTTTTGAGCTGGGCTGGCTTTAGCGTCAGGGCCGTGTGTTCCCTGAGCCCCCTTTTAAAGCAGCGGCGCCAGAGGAGGATCTCTCTCACAGCGCTGTTTTAATCATATCTTTAGCACTGATAACGATTCCGACATGTTTGTGTTATTGTTCCGATCCGCGGGCACTCAAGCCTGCGGCCACCCGGTCGCCCAAAACAAGCGCCGTTCATTTTCTGCCTATTGACTGTCTGCGCTGAGCCGGAGCGAGCTGTGCAGCCAGTGGGCGAAAAAAGAGGAAAAGAGCGAAGGAAAGTGCCTTTTCCCCCTGCTGCGGCCCAGCGCACTCAAACGGCTTCATTTCAGAGCCTGACATGTTCTATACGACACGCTCTGCTTTGCTCCAAAACGCTGCACAAATTGATTTTCACTGTGTTTTCCTCCTTCTAAACAGGGAACCGAGAGTATCATCATTACTGTTGACTTTAATAGCTTCTTCTGTAGAGTTTTTTTGGTCATTCCTAATTTTAAATCTTTTTTTAAAACTCATTGGCAAATTGTAGACTTGCAGCACTGTTGACTTGCAGTACAACCTTAACAAATCATTACAGTTTTTAAAAATGGTCCCTTTTTAAACATTCTTTTGTCTTCCATTATCATCTTTGAGAGTTGATTGTGTAAGCCTTTTTATTTGGAATGAGGATTTATGTTTACTCTGCTATTGCTTTGGTATCAAGAATAAATGTCAGTTCATATATAGCATTTATTCCTAAACTGTAGGTGATTCTTAAAGTACATTATTATAATCTGTACCGTTTTAAGTACATGTACTGCTGCATTACCGAATTCTGTCCTAATTCACACAATTATGGTATTAATGTGCCGCTGTGTCATGTAATTCCCCCATTGGAACTGGCCTTTGATTGAGAGCATTTTAAACAGATTAAAACATCGTTTGAAATGAACTCATATGGATGTTTTTTCTAAGAATAGTTAAATGAGTGAAACTTGACTGTGGCTAATTTGCATTCTGCAGACAAATGTAGAGAGAAACTGTCTTGCCTCTTTCTCTTGCTCTCTACCCATATTGATCTGTGTGGGTTTGCCAATTGCTGTTGGAGTAGGCTGACCCATACAGGGGATGGGTTATGGGGGATGGGGTGTAAAAGGGTGGGAGAGGCAGTTAACAGAGCAACGAACACTCTTCATTTGGCCTAACATCTTAATTCCCTATCTCCTCTCAACAGGAAATGGTAACTCACTCATCTGGAAAGAAACACCATTAACTCCAGTGAAGGAGGCGGTCTGCCTTTCGTGCAGTGCAGTGCGTGTACGTGTGCGTGTGTGTGTAGCTGTTGGAGGGCTCAAGGTCATTAGAATCAAACTGGCTCCAGGTCAGAGGGTGTGTGTAAATCCCAGGCCCAACAGGCTCGATAAGCACACTGTTCCCTCTCTATCTCCCTCACTGCATCTCAACCATTCATCACTGACACTGTGTCTGGGCCTGCACTCTGATAGACTCACTATACTCCACTGTTCTAAGGGAGTTGCTTTGCTCACATGGTTCTAGCACAGTAACTGTACCACTGCTGTGCTAGTTTAGTTATTTGACAAAGAGAAAGGTGAATGTGTTTACTGTACTGCATGTACACCTTGACCAAGAAAACAGAATTACCCGTGTGGAAACGTGGAGGCTTTTCCAAACAGGGCAGATCAATTCAGGTCTGCCTTGAAGTGGTTGAATGTAAATCTCATAGTCAGTGCGTCTTCTCAGTGTGGCTTATGTGTGGTATAAAAGGCACATACTGAATTGTTTGAAATACTGAAGCAGTTATTTCAAATGATTTTTTAATTAATGTCTGCAAAAAATAACAATAATTAGAAGGAACTGAAGAAACTGTCGGGCGGCTGATATGTTATACTGAAGACGTAACTCGTTAACAGTCCAGCAGTCTTCTTCACATAGCAGACCTGGAGACTGAAGTAGTTTTGTGGGGTATTTTGTGTGTGTACTCACATTTTTAATCTCCTTACTGAACCTGAACAGATAATAATGTTGAAGCTCTCTGGCGTGTGCAGAAAAAGGAATACAGTAAAGCCACTATTGTCTACTGTGTTCAGTGATACTAGTTTTAAAAATGATTGAATTGGTCAGAGCACCTTTTTACCTTGATCTAGTTGAAAGAAGATTTAGAGTCTGCACATTTTAAGGGGAACTTAAAATTTGGAGACTCCAGGTCAACTTTTGACCTATTTATTATCTTTGAGCTGGGGATGCACTACTTGGATCCTGCAGGGCTGGAGATTGGCACAGTTTGCTGATTTCCCTGTCTAAACATATGTACTAAACCTGTATCAGGTGTGTTGAAGTTTAGCCCTTCTAGGGCTGGAACCAGACACTCCTTCTGTTGTTCATTCTCTGACCTCATGCTCCCTAAACCATACACTTGTGGAACTGAACTCTTCCTTTATGGCTGCCACTTTCCCTTTGTTTATTTACTCTCTATTCTCTGTTGTTTTCTTTCATGACCAAGGTGAACAGCTTTTCATTTGCTGCTCAACAAAGCGTGCAGCATTGAGAACAGAGCCTTTTAACCCCTGCCTGTTGAAACAGCTTTATGCAAAATCCCCTCTGGAGTAAAAAACAGATTCTGATATGGCTGAATTGTGGAGACAGGAAGACCTGAGGAAGGAGGTTGAGATAAATGTGTATAGATATCTTTTTTCATTGTATGTCTCCCCATGTGTCTTTTTTCCCCTGTCTGTCTGTCTGACTCTCTTTTTACTCTCTATGTATGTAAGCATATGGACAAAAAAAATCATATACCCTTTCTAATAAGCCAATTCAGCTACTTAAAGAGTGCCTACTGCTGATGCAGGCATTCATTTACACACACACACACACACACACACACACACACACACACACACCAGAGTCTTTAACACTACACTACTATAACAATAACTATCACACACACACACACACACACACACACACACACACACAGAGCTTGTAAAATCTCCATAGAAAAGCATTGCCAATAGAATGGGACCCTCTGGAGCAGCATCTATTACAAGATGCTCTTACTGCAGAAAAGGGGGAAACTCTCCATTACTGCTCTTAGAAAATGTAAGGATCCAAGTCATTTTGACAATTGCGATGGCTAGACAACTCAGAGCATCTTCAAAATGGAAGCTTGTGGGTCACTTACCTGGGGAAGAGATGGCACCAGGATGTGTGATACTCTGAGCAGTGCTCGACTGGGAAACCTTGGGACCAGGCGTTCATGTTTGTTAGTTTACACGTATCACCTACCCAAACAGTGTTTCAAGTTCCTCTTTCAGCTGGATAACAGTGCAGAAATTGTTCAGGTAACTTCCCAAAGTCCCAAATTAAGCAAACTTAATCCTTTGAGGCCCTAACTTCCAGCTTATGGAATGTAAAGGATCTGCTGCTAGCGTCTTGGTGCCAGATACCAGAGTGCACCTTCTGACACCATGCCCCAATAGGTCAGAGCTGTTTTGGTGGCACAAGGGGGACCTAGTCAGTATTAATTTAATGTTTAATTAATGGCTGATAAGTGCTTGTGTGCTGCTACTGAAATTAAATTCAGTGAACTGTAGTTCTGTAGCTAATCAGGACAAAAGTTTAAAAGCTACAGTGAAATAGTGGAACTGCTTATATGCTTGGGACAAAACACAATAAATACTGTCGTATTAATAAATGAAACCCCTTTCCACCAGAAGACTCTACAGGAGCATTACAGCATTGTGGCTGTTTAAAAAAATTGGAAAGCAATAACATAGACTACAAGCACAAAGGGTTAACCCCCCCTTTCTTTCTGTCCTGCTGGGATTGTGTGTGTGTGTGTGTGTGTGTGTGTGTGTGTGTACCTGTCTGTCTGTCTGCCTGTCTGTCTGCCTGTCTGGGTGTGTGGGTGTGTGTGGTTTTTGTGGTGCGCGAGTAGATGGTGACCTGTAAGGGTCGGGCCTCTGCTCAGTCTGCTCAGGGTCTTTTTGATTGACTCTTTGACAAGCTCTCCTTGCCCTCTCTCCCCAGGCCGCGGCAGCCTCCCCATGCTGAATTATTAACTAGATCCCCTCTCCTCTCCCACCAACAGCACTGTCCTTCACCCCTCACCCCCACTGGGAGAGCTCAGAGAGAGAGGCTGTGTGTGTATTTGGATGTGTGTGGGCGCCAATGTCTCTTACTGCAGGTTATCTGAACTAAATAATTAGCAGACAACAGAGCCCATGCTGTTTTCACTGACTGACCTGAAAATGTCAGACTGCTGTACACTGGAAAGGGGAGCAGGGTCAGGCCTGGACTGTTTAGCCTTGACCTCATGAGTCATACCAATTTGAAGACTGTCTTCAGACTGTGTTGCTATAACCTATACGACTTTTTTTCTCTCTACGGATATACGGATCCAACTTTTTTTTTTCTCTTCTGAAATCTATAGTCTGTATCAAAGCTGAGTACCAATCCAAAGGCAGTGCTCACTTTAGACACCCATGTAATGCAATGACTGTAGTTGCAAAGCGTAAAAAAAATGAATTAAATGTTTTTACATAAAAAAATAGTGATGTGTTTTGAAACATAACACTTTAACAAAAAGAAAATAATTTTTTAGATAAGATATTGCTCTTTTTAAACCTCTTTATATTGAAACTGGGGAAACTATACATTAGTTCTGGGACCACTTATTGATTCATTGAAAATGATTGATTACAGCCTCAAAGTCAATAAGTAGAATTTAGTTTCTTTTTTGTAAGGTCAGCATTCTGTGATCCATGAGCTTTGCTTTCTTATTCATACTGGGTTGAGTAGTTCTGTGCATGTCAGTTACAGAATAATTAAAGGTCAGTGAAGAAAGCATTGAGGACAAAAAAATATATATTTTGAGCTGTAACAGCTTTAACAGGTTTTCTTTAGTTGGAGCAACATAATAAAAAACCTTTATTTCACTCACAGCTAAATCTTTGCAGCTGCATGGGATGTGTGAGTTTGAGGCTTTGCTTCACCTCGGCCCTCAAAGTATTTAGCATTCATGATCTCGGATATGATGTAGTGTAAAAGTACACATTTTCAAAAGGACCTTGAGTTTGTTGCCCCTTTTGATGCTATAAGAAACTGTCCTAGACCTGATGAATGTTACTCTAAAATATCTGTTGTTATGCAATGAACATATCAAAATGTATTAATATGTCTTCTAGATTTATTTCTAATTTGCAAAACTGGTTATCATTACAGGCCTAATAGATACACACCACTTTGGAATGAAGCTCTCCAATAACGTAATGGAGATTTAGCCATTTAAGATTTTGCTGTAATAAGATTTCCCTGTTTTCTTACTATTACTCTCTTTGTCAAGCATGCTCTCACACACACACACACACACACACACACACTGAAGTTTTGTACTTTTCAATACATTGTAATGATGGGATCAACATGTCATTGCACTTTGTCCAAGTAGTCATTAGAGGCAGGCATCAATTCCCTTCACCTGTAGAAATATCAGAGTGATTAAGCACACCGTCAGTATCAGTTACACAAGTATCAATCCATACCGTCATAGCCTGGCCCAAAACAAAGTCAATAAAGCCAGGTCCATTCCCATCACATGTACTGGATCAGAGCTAGTGGGCAGTTAACGTAGCTACTGAGACAGTCAACCTACAAACTGATTTAAATATTTCAGCAGAATGAATGAACAGTAATCCTTTGCTTTTTGCGGGGGTTACGTTCCAAGAGCACCTGTGTGTTTTGGTTAAAAAATGTGTTATAGTGTAAATATGCTTCCGGAACACTTTAATGTCAGTTTTAATAAACCCAGTTTAATGCATTTCCCTTAAAGAAATTGTAAAGGTAAACCCATATTCGAATTTAAATTCCCTGCCGAGATATTCAAGTCAAAAGGTTGTGGGACAAAAGTATTGGGACACTGCGGCAAGTTGAACAGTTTTTGAACAGTTTTTTGCGTGCAAAAACAAACACTCTTACACAAAAGAAATGGCTCTCTACCCATATGATAAGATGTTAAGACAGGGCATAGCTTACTTATACTAAATAAACTGAGATAACTGTTGAAAAATGGTGGGGGGGCCTTAAAACACTAAAATACGAGGTCAAGGCATGGAGCAGTCATGCTACATGCTGCAGCAGGCTTCTTCCTATTTTCATTTTTGCAGAAAAATCTGAGGCTGATCCGCGTAAAACTGAGGGTTTACTGTATTCACTTTAGCACCACTGTAGACTGTACTATACTGCGCTAAGCACTCATGTCACTGTAAAGAGTGTTTAAAGAGTCAGATGTGCTTATATTTTTGAGCATTGTTAATCCTGATTGTCATATAAAGGCTGCGGTGTGCTGCTGCGAGAGGGGATGTGTGTGGGTTTACTGCATTAGCTGGTGTTTATAGAGGATTGATGTGAATGGATGGTCTCTGGACTTGCTGAAGCCAAAACAGTGAACTGGGCCAAGTCTGCTTTGATTTTCTTTTAATCAGGACGAGATGTCTTTCTGTCCAGGCAGCTATGAAGAATATTATACCTCTGTTATCTACAAATCTACAGACTGGATGAGAGAAAGCGAATAAGATAATGCTAAATCCTCATAGATCTGCTGATAAAAACACATCCCAGTTCAGTGTTTCACCCTGCCAGACTTTTACAACAGGATCCAAATGTACAAAGCACGATAATCCCATGGAATTAGGAAATACAACCTGATATTTAAATGTCATTTATAATCCTTTATGTGAGTGTAGCAGGTTTGAAATAAAAGGTTAAGAGTACGGAGGGTGTGAAAATAATTACACATTAAATCCAATTAGCACAGACAAGCTCTCGTTATGAAAGCTTATCATCAGTGCAATGCGGTGCAAAGCCTTTTGTAATTACTGTGGGTACAATTACAGACTATTAATTAACAGAAGATTCTTGAATGAAGACAGCATTCTGTTCAGATGTCTATTAGGGATTATTAGCTATTGTTTCATGTTCTGTTATGTTATGCTTCTCGTGCTTGTAATAGAAAAGGTTAAAGGAATACAATTATACAGTACATGAAAGTAAAACAAAACAAGAGCAAATATTACTGATCCTTTATTATGCAAATTATGTATATGTGGCTGAGGGGTGTGTATGTGTGTGCACAGATATTTTTCTTTTGTTTCTGAAATAGCAAAAGTGTTAGTTCGACTCCAGACATTTGTAATGTGTGTGTGTTTATGTCCAAAAGACTGTATTGATCTGTGAGACAGCTGTCTGCTTATCCTGTCTGTCTCTCATTGTGATTACATCACAGGGATTCCTTGAGTAAGTGGAGGTTAAAGGTTGTGGGGTTGGTCTGTGTGGAAAGTGTTTTATACAGATGTGTGTGTAAGTTGTGCTAAAGAGATTGTCAGACATAAACACTATACAGTGTGTTGCACGGGCTTTCGGGCTATAGGACGACTTGCAGAAGTACACCAGGGGCTACATGCCGGACATAGTTTGTCCCATAGGTAATGATAGCTACAGTGCTCATGTAGAACTGAATGAATGTTCCCTGCTGCAGATAATTCTGCTAAATAGAATTTTCTATCAAAATAGAAAAAAAGATTTTTATGACCACACAGTTAATCACACAATCATACAATTACATTTAAATAATGATGTAAAGTGTATAAAGAGGTAAATGCAATAGCACTAGACTTCGTGAATCTTAGTTGGCATTGAAGAGTGGACATGTGAAACAGTCTTAATTTAAAGCTCTGCAGTATCTTTGTTAATTAAAAGGGGTCATTTTTTGTCAGTCTTGTTTTCCTGATTGTCTTAGCCCGTCTGTCCATAGCTGACTTCATAAACCTGTTTGTGGCTGAATAAAGCGAAGAGGTTGTAGGAGGTGGGGGCTGGATCAAAGATCAATAAAGCCGAAAAGACACCTCACCCCTGCCTTTATCTCGCCTCCCCCTAAACCCCTCGACCGTAAACACATGCATATAAATCAGCCGTCCACAACCTCACCTAACAATGACAAATGATGTTGTATGTAATTTTTTTCTATTAACATAAAGTAATATAAACTGAAGGACACTAGTCTACAGAGAGAGTTAGCGGCTAATGTTGCGTATCAGATGTGGACAAAGTCAAGACTGAATACAGATTACGCAGTGTCCTTCTAGCCCTCAGAGTATTAAGCTTTGACACAGAATTGGCTGCCAAGTATATTAGTGCATCTTGCTAGTGCCAGGCATGCCTTCCCTGGACTATTAACCCCTGTGGTCAGTTCAGACTCCAGACACAGTTCTTTATCTATTTCTCTTACATGCACACACACTTCCATCCTGGCCTCTTTCTGCCATTCACAAAGGGCCACACATCTGCCAGCCTTTTACCCACAGAAAGCTTACAAACTCCAGACTTGAATGTTCAGGTCCTCTGGTCATGTTCCACAGCAAATGCAGCCTAATTTCCACTTGCCATGCCCCTGCACAGCCTACAAAATATTCATGTTTGCCAAACAGCTCCTTACACCTTATATATCTGGGGTCACACGGCAAATTGAGCCTCTTCATGAGTTGAAAATTTCAAAAAGACTTTGATGTATCTTTTTTGTTTTTGTCGGTAGAGCTAGGAAAAAAAGAGGACACAAAAGGCTGAGGAAGTCAAGACATACGTATTACAGATAAATAAGATGTAGACTGTTGCTGCCTTTCAGATGAAAATCCTTCACACACTGTGCTGATATGATGAATGCAGTCTTCATGTGCTTTGACAGACTGACAGTTGAGGAGAAATGCACTCTCTCTCTTTCCCTCTAATCCACCTAGTGGAGTGCACTGCAATCCACACCTGCAGGCTAACACGCCTACATTTCAGTCCCCAAGACTCCATCACTGTCAGACTATTTTTCATATTGTATCTAAATACCGTGTCAGTAGGCGACTGCTATAACGTGTGCTTCTTGGAGTGCACAGCCGCTTAACTTTGAGGACTCTGAAGTTTAACTGATGGATGGGTGTTGTGAATGTTTTCATAGTATAACAGTAAATGCTGAAACTTGTATATGATAACATACAGGCCTATATTTAAAGGTCTCTTCGGATTAAATCATTGAAGACTTAAGTGGATTGTGGATTCTACCATGTTTACTTTGTGTGTTGCTCAAAAACAGAACTATAAGAGCTGTATTTGTTTTAAAAATTCATACATTTATCTTTCTTTCTACAATTCCGAGACAGTGTGTTGATTTTCTTTTTTTCATATTTGTCTCTTAGATCTTCAAACAAAATTGAATATGAAACAAACATTAGTTACTCAAGTAAACAAATCAATGAATTACTGAAATCAATTAAAAACACCCAGGATTGATTTAACAGGATTGCCCTGTTAAATCTAAACAATTAAATAGAACCTTTTCAGTAACATGAAATAGACTAAAAGGTCTTAAAATGAAGCATATTTTACTTGGATCAAAAGAGATTTGAAAAGAGATGAGAAAGTTAGAAAGTATAAGTATAAATAAATCAGTCTATAAAGGGTTACCTAACCAAAGAAGATAAGCCATTATCACAAAATTACTTGAAATGATTGCCATTCTTCCCAGAAGTGGCCAGCCTACAAAAAAAATCCAAAAGCAGAGCAACAACTCATCTGGGAAATCACAAAGCAACAAATATGTGTCAGATTGAGGTCAGGTTTAAAATAAATATTTTGACAGTTTTTATTTTGCACATTTCCTGCTTTCTCCTGTTTAATCTTTCTTCTGTTTAATCTTTCTCCTGTTTAATCTTTCCTGTTTAGAACAAAAAAACCTGTAAATCAACGTTCTATGTGTAACATCTGTTGTGTAAAGGAAGCAAATGCCAGTTCTCACATTATCGGCCTCAAATTTTTTGCCAAAATCTGTAGGTCAAGAATTATTTTAAAAATTAGATATTGTAACGATTTACATGTAGTCCTTTTCGGGTTGGATCTCAGAGCGTCCAAAAATGTGGACATGTCACAATACACTATGGAGAATAAGCATTATATTAGCTATGCTATTTGATTAATCTTTATTGTTTTAGTGTTAAAACAAACAATCCACAACCCAGCCCAGCACATGTCATACATCACCCTTTCTGCCTTCTAGCTCTGGTTTCATTAGGAAATTGTGCCACAACTGAAAACAGTAATAATTTTTCTTCATTTCAATTTTATTCTAAATGTCAGAATGTTGAACTGTTTATTCTGAGTATTCAAACCATGAGATGACTGTATATTTGACTATATATTTTTATTGTTTTAAATTTTATTTATCCATGATTCTA
>JBBPDH010000124.1:10675559-10693936 GCA_037974565.1 Clupeocharax schoutedeni
AGAAAAACAGGCATTGGGACTTTTTCTTTTTTTTTTTGGTGGGGGGCATTTTAATCTAGATAAATCTAGATTAATCTCAAGATTACAATGAGATTAATCTAGATTTAAAAAAATAATCTATTCCCTCCTCTAAGATATATATATATTAGATTATATATATTAAGGCTGGGAAAGTCAACATATTATTATCGAGTTATATTTAATAACATTATTACATAACACATTATTTACATAACACTGACAATTATTTTATCGCACGTTAATGCAGGTTTTAAAAAATCTGTTTATGTTGAAAGTAATGCGCGTGTTGAGCTATTTAATATGAACAAAAGAAATGGGACGCCTGACCCTCGTGAAAACCAGCCGACACATACAGCGCTCCCATTACTTTGGTCCATATAAGACGCCTGACCATTGCACCAAATGTGCCCTTAATAACACTGCATTACACCCTAATAAATGTTTTCTGATTCATCAATCTAATGGTTACTTTGCTATTTGAATTATATAAAGTATAGAGCCATGTTCAGCAGTTTAAGCAGTCTCCACAAGAGGGAGCTAATAGTGCTCAAATGCTGAAGGAGTGATTACCTGATTACTTATATAATTGAAATAATTGATAATTAATAGACATCCCTAGAAAAGCAGTAGTACATCTTTCTGGCTCAGGCGTAGTTAGGTTTTTTCCAGACCACTGATTCACAATTTAAAATAATAAATATAAAAATGTTTAATCTGTCCAATAACCTTACTTTTCAACAGTTTACAGTAATGTGTGTGTTAATCAGAGTGTACTTGCATTTTAAATATGTTACTAAATGAAATGCTGGTTAATTTATTTTCAGTGTTGTTAATAAGAATGAAGAGATTTAGCATATGTTCATCAAGATTTGTAGTGTATGCTTTTGTAGACTATGCAGTCAGTTGTTTATGAGCATGTGTGTAACTGTGTATACAAACCTTTTGACAGACATTTTGAGTCACAGGAGTGATAATGGCTTTATTATGGGAGACACCCCATGAGCCCCACTAATGAGAAACTGTGGAGTGTGTGTTTGTATGAAGGTATTCTACAGGACAGCACAGTGCTTTCCCAGCACACAGAGCCTTTTGAGACCAATTAGAGTGGCAGACACTGTGGACAAACTCACACCTGACTGTGGCTTTATTATTCCACTGGTGCTGTACTGGGATTGGCTCTTTACTCCAGTAGTGCTGGATTGGGATTGGCTCAGTATTCCAGGAGTGATAGATTGGGATTGACTGATTATTCCAACGGTGCTGGACTATAATTGTTTCATTATTACAGCAGGGCTGGATTAGGATCGTTAGGTAAAGTTTGTTTGGCTAATTATTCTAGCAGTACTAGACTGAGATTGGTTGACTAATCAGCAGTGTAGTATTTTTTAAATCCCGACCAATAAAGCACTGTTATTTAATGGCTTTATGTAGAAATTCATTCGTTACAGAAACCGTTAAGAAAACCACCTGCTAACCGGTACTTTGCAGCAAACTGGGAAATCCAAAAATAAGTCATCATGGTTTAAATAAAAACAGCCTATTTTTTTCATGAACACAAAGCAGCATAGGAACCTTGGGAAATTATAATTGAGTCACAAAAGTTCTAATTAACATAAAACATTAATTAAACTGAGCTATTTTAACTGTATATTAAGTTAACCAGTATTACAAAATGGTGATAGTAGTAGTTCCTTTCATAAACCCATAATTCCTTTCATAAACCCGTCCTGACAACAAAATGTATTGGAAGGGTTACAGTGTGTGTAAACTCATAAGGGGGGCCAAACTTCAGTTCCACACTTTAATAACTACACAACTTATGTAGGAGTTATTAAACAATTGATGATAGTTGCTGAGTAATCATCAAGTCTAATGGCTGAATATTGAACCTTGGGTGTTAATGGCAGTGTTTTTTGGTCACTGACTCACTTTACCTCAGATCTATTTCCCAGTGCAGTACCTTTGTTTCACTCTTTGTATCAACACCAATTGTTTAGTTTGGGGGGATTTGAAATGGACATCCCTGCACTGGCAGAGAAAAGTTCTAAGTGAAAGCCTTGGGAGCCCGAAGACATGCACACACACACACACCAGACCACTGTCCTTTTCTCCAAAACCTTTTATTCCAGCGGCCCACAGTCATTACTGTGAGCAGAAATGAATAAGGAGGGTTAAACAGCTGCAAATTTTTTCCTCCTTCAAAGATCTTTGAACACGGATGAGCGTACGCCCAATAAACCCACACCCCTCTCATGTTTTATTCAAACTCTTTTATATTAGAACATGGGGTGCTAGCGCCGCGTTAAAAAGAGCTCTAAGCCGATTTTCAAATTCAGAAAAGCCCTTTTAAATCTCATCCCCATGCAAGAATTCTCCCCTTTTTACAACCTCTTTTTTAATGAATAGATGTCCAATAAGGGCTTTTATTGTCTTAGCATATGTTGCTTTTATTAGGTGAAAATAATTACGTTCTTCGGATCACCTCGGAAGTCCTTTCGGAAGATAAAACTGAGATAGTTTCACAGTGACTGCACAAGTCCTTCTGAGTTGGGTCGTTTTCCCCCTGGGTGCTTCATGTCCTAACACCCCCCTCTTACACACACGTATACACACACACACACACACATATATATACATTCACCCCTCCCCTTTAATTCTTCTCACCGTCAACCTCCCCCCTGCATTTTCATCCCACCCTGAAGTGTGACAGGAGGCACTTGGCAACTGACACACACTCGATCTTATCACAAAGTGTGTGTGTGTAAGTATGGAAAGGGGGCCTGTGACTGATAAATGATTGTCACATGAACATTGTTTATTCTCTTGTCCGTTCTGGCGGTCAGGCGGTGTCCTTTTTCTATACAAGCTGCTGCGCTTTTTCAAGTCTCCTTTTTATTTCAGGACAGAGTCCTAGATATCCCCCCTTTCTCTCTCTCTCTCTCGTACACATACACACACACACACACACACACATACACAAACAATTAACCTCTGCAGTCAGGACCTCTCTCTCTTCTCCTCTATCTATTTCTCCTTCCCTTTCTCTCTTTCCTCCACTCCCATCGTTTTCTCTTGATTGTTATATTACTCCAGCAGTCAGTGTGGCTTGGTCGTTCTAGGCAATAACCAATGACCAAGACACCCCAGCTGACCCAGACAGTGGCATGTGTGAAACTGTAAAAAAAAAAAAAAAAAGATAAAAATAAATTTCACATTAAAAATGGCACTGAATTGTTTTTAAAAAGAGTTAGAAGGGTCAAGTAGTCAAATACAACAAACATACTAATAATATGCCAATAATAAAAATGAAGAAGAACGGATTGATAGTGTTTTATTTATAGATCTTTTTTTTATTGATGCCAGTATAGTGTAGTGTGGATGTTGATATTTTGTTTTAGTTGTTGTTGCATACTTTCATACTTTCTCCAATCTGTTAAAGAAAACAGGCCATGCTTGTCCATGGCTAGAGTTTTAAGATGGGGGATTCGGAGTGGTGCTCTGTGCCATACACCTTTTGAACATGAACATTATTAGTCACCCTTGAGAAAGTGAGAATGGCTTTGTGGGAATGGGCTTGGCGCACGCTCCAGCATCAGTAGAATGAGACTCAGGGGAGAAGGAGAGCGCCTTTTCCTTTTCCATTACACACAGGCCTGCGCCATAATGAAGGCGATTTTAATAGGATTTAATGCATGTGGTGGGGCAAGGTCCTGCTACCTTATGGCCCTGACAAAGGAATACGAGAGTGTAATCATGAAGGTTCATTTAGCGCTAGGACTCTGCACACATTGATCATCCCCTCTTCCATTCGTCCGTTCTGGCCATGAGGCCAGATGGAGAGAGAGTCCGATGCAGAGACAATGCTACAGCAACACTTTTCTCTCTCTCTCAGTTTACACAGCTCACTTTAGATGTGACCTAAATTTAGCATAAAGGTCTGCTAAAGCTTTTTTGAATGGCTCACTAAACTTTGCCACCTCTTTAAATGGAAAGTCATTTGGCCACTCAACTGCCTGTGCAAGAGGTTTACAATTTTTCCCTTCCTTTCAGTGTCTGGAGCAACAAGAGTAAATATGTAGTTTCTTTCTGAGTTGAATGATAGATGAGTGATCGTTCATGCGTCACTAAGGCATTGAATGGCAGAAATTTCTGGCCATCCGTGCACTTGTTAATAGCATTGCTCTCCAGCTTCAGCCATTTCCAACGTCTGCTCCACTCTGTCTGGGTCTAGCAGGGGCAGTAAAGGTGGTGGCAGTGTGTTGTGAGCGGTGCAGTTCACACAGACTGCTGTGTGTGTGTGTATTTGCTCAGCCACATTATCACTGTGCTTTTCTGAAGAGCAGCCACTTCAGGCCTCACTCTCTGCGCTTGAAAAAAGGACCATTACTCGTCTTTTTGGTAGGGCTGTGGGCCACTGAGGTGTATGTGTGTGTTTTGTGGTGTAAATCCTCTGGCTGCCGGTTGATTGGGCAGAAAGAATGGGCGGCAGGGGTGTTTACCCTTTACCCAGCATCCCCCTCACAGCTGGCTGGAGCACGCTCAGATGGGCTGTCGCTTCACTGAGAGCACCAGCACTGACTGCTAAGGTAAACAAGAAAAAAAGGAAAAGAGGAACTGCTGGCTTCTAGGTCTTTGTGGGGTTGGGGGTGAGGAAAAAGTGTTGATAAACCTAACGTGTCAAAAACTGGAAAAGTCTACTAATTTTCAGCTGTACACATGTTTGTGTTTCTGGACAGAGATGAATTCTATTTAGGTCCTTGAACCTTAAACTCAAGACACATTTGTACACCAAATACTGTATTGTCGCTGTCATAACAAAACTTCATATTTTAAATGGAAACTTTGATGAAAATAAGAGACGGCATTACTTCTTAAATGTACATGTTAACACAGGATCGTTGATGCAAAGCACCGCTCTAATGAAGTAACATTTGAAATGGTAAATGGTGCCCTCTTGTGGATAGATGATAGCCCTCTAAACATGAGTGAGTGAGTGAATGTGTGACATACAAGCCAGTTTAATGAAGTGCTTTGCATCTAAAAAAATGAGTTAAGAGGTTTTGATTAGTCAGTTATGATGAGATTTATACAGTTTATACTAGAGGTTTATACAGAAGGTGCCTAAGGATACTTCCTTAGGCTATGACAGAGTTCTTTAAAATGTGACAGATGTAGTGTTAGATGCTAGAACTGTTCAACATACTACTCAGTGTCTCAAGCTCAACCTCTATCCTGAGCTGTAACTGCAGTTCAGTTTCTCTCTCTCTCTCTCTTTCTCTCACACACACACACACACACACACATACACACACTGTGGAGGAACTAGATGGTCACTAAATGCTCTGACCTGGGGTTGTTAGACTGGGTCTGACCACTCTGACTAGGTAGGAGCTGCTCTGTGTTGTCCCTGGGGCTGGGTCTGTTTGCAGCTGGTCTACCTGTTTGTTCCTCATTATCTCCCTTTCTTTTTATGACAGTTTTAAATGAACCAATGCAAAAATAAGGCAAGCTATTGTTGCATAAAAACATCCAATTACACAGATTTAATATTAATCAGGAAATTGTATTATTTAACTTTGTTTTAAAAGCACAGACATAATGTTGAATTGGGAACCAGATTCTATTTTATTGTTAAGCTTCCAGATATATAGACATGCTTCTTTCAACAAGAGGTGAAATGGGAGGTCAGACTGCATCAAATTGCCAGTGATCGAGAATTCACTTTTAGGGTGGGGGCACGGTGGGTTTCCAATCAGACACTGAACACACCTCAAAAGTTATTAAGGACAAATGTGAAGTGTGTCGAATCAGTCACACAGAGGCCCTTGCAGTTTAAAGGGTTAATCTTCCATTAACTGTGACTGGAAAACCAGCTTGAAAGTTCTTGTTTTTCCATTAGTGAAGCCTCATGTGAGGCCTGTGTGTGACTGTGTGATGTCAGACAGATTACTGACTGCCGGAGGTTCATTGTGTTCGGTTTACAGTGCACTGTGTTTCGGGTGCAGGGGGAAGTGATGACACAGCAGATAACTGAAGTGACTCGGGGGGAAGCAGGCACAGCCAGAGGTGACACACTGCCCAGCAGCTGGCACTTTCCTGGGCATTATTTACTCAGTTCAGTCACACTGCTGAATAAAGAGGGGGTGGGTGTGGGATGGGGAAAATGAATCAGCGGACATCTTGTTACAATGATTATTTATTAAATTTAAAATATCTTTTGCACAGATTAAAAATCAGACACCTCCAACTATCATGATCGTCATGAATGAAAAATAAACGTTCCTAAAAAAAACAGTCCCTCTTCCTTCACAGGATACAACCTCTCCTTTATAGAATAGTCTTTCATTTGAATAAAAATGTACATTTCAATGCACAGGGCTGAGGCAAATCATAATACTTTTGGGTTTCTAATAAAGCCAGCTTCCGCATGACTGCATGATGCTGTGTATTGAAAATAAAATTTAAACATTAAATGTTAGTTCTTCAGTAGCCTTAATCAAAAATCATGGCCTTAAGTGCTTCTTATAGAATAATGAAAACCCTTATTTCCACCTTCCCTCTATTTTCCTCCTTTTTTCATTTTGAGTCTGGCACTTAGAAGGGAATAAAGAAACATGTTTGCTACTATTGTTCATAATGCACATCATGGCTGAAGTCATTATCATTATGGCCAGACTTGTGAAACTGAACAAACGTCACCATGTTCAAAATTTTTTTTTGTCTTCTTAAAACGTGTTTTGTTTCCACTTACATAGACGCATTAATTGCAACATAGAACATAGTATTAAAAGTTCAGATGTGGTTGCCCCCCTCTGCTCTTCTTCTGCTTGCATTTGCCTCAACCCTACCTTTACAAATATTAAGACAAGTGTACAAGAAACAAAAGTCAATGGGGGTGACAGGCAAAGGAATCAACCACTTACAGTAGCAAAAAAAACAGAACAAAAATAACACAAAGAACCACGTCTTTTTCATGAGAGGATAATTGTTTGACAAAACCATTTCTGTTTTCTGTTTTTTTGGGGGTTTTTTTCTTTTTTTATTTCCTTTTTTAGCACATGCCACATGAGACTTTGATTATAAAAGTACCTGAAATAATTGCTAGAATATCAGCATGCATAGCTGTTTGGTATGTACACGTATTTACAGTGATGAAGAGCTGACAGCGAGCTGGACATTTTTACACCTCTTGAATGATGACTTGGGATTTTATGGCACTCTTTAAAAAAAAAAAGAAAAAAAGGAAGAACTTTATGCATGCAGAGATCATTTAACACAACCTTTGTACATGAGAAAACAAAAGCATAGGCTATCACTCTTACCCATTATTATCATCACTGTTTTTAGCAGCTCTGCTACATACAGTAGATACTCGGTCTATACTGTGAGCACACAGGGCAGGAGGTGTTGGCGTACATGTGGTCAGATACAGGGTAAATACTGTCAAGGGTCTGTGGATCATAGCACTACAGGCCTATTGGGAGAACTTTGGGTAACAAAGGGGTCTACATCTGTGGAAACTACGTACCGTCACCCAACACGAGACTCAGTATGGATGGGGATGATTATTAACTTACAATATGTACAATAAATACAGTCAGTTCAGTGTGTGCACTCTGGGGCTTAGGGGTGGCTTGTTATATCGATCTAAATACTTAAGAAACAGAAAACACCCTTTTCTGTGCCAAAGTTCCCAGAACCAATTGAGGTCTTTAAGAAATGAAATGCATATTTAACCTCCACTATTTATTGCGAACTAACACTGTTAATCTGGATGTCTTGCGTGAGGTTTTCATACAGTGTAAAAAAGGAAATGTCAGCACTGGAAGACTTTGAAAGGATTGATCAGGGACAATTGCAGTCGGGTTTATTGCAGTAGCTTAAAGCTAAAATGTGATTTCTTTTTCATTTAATTAATCACCGTTCTATCTTTGTCTCATTTGTAATTTTACTTTATGAGCTTGAATGTGTATTTGATCTTCATTTCAGTCGCTTTGGCTCGATTTCAGTATTGCTGCAGAAATTACCAAAATGTGGGTTTTTTTCCGTATTTGATCGTAAGTTTAAAAACAAAATGAAATAACCCTCTTTATGGTAACAAATGCCCACCATGGGCATGCACAGATAAACAGGACAACAAAAAACATTTACATTTTTTACACCAAGATACATGGGGCACGAAAAGACCACTGCCTTACACAACACCCCCCCCCCCCCCCCCACACACACACACACTTTTTCCTCTTTCTTTCTTTGTCTCCCTCTGTCTCTCTCTCTCTGCTAAACAGGGATGTGAGTTATAAATGGCAGCGGTGGGTGGCTCTGCATGTTAATGTGCTATCTCATAAAGCTTATCGCACCAGAGGGGTCACCGAGGTCAAGTGGCATGAGGTTGAGCATGAAGAGCAGAAAGAGCACTAAGATAGAGCTCCTTTCGTTCTGCCTGATGGTGCAGTCTCACCTGAACGGCTGTGCTAAACGTAGAACTAAACGTAGGGTTTCTCATCAGTCCTATTACTGTTCCACTGTTGAAGCAGACGGGAAGTAATTTTTGGATGCCCGCTCTCTGTGGATCAATCACAGATCCATATTTAGCAGAGAAGCTATTGAGAGGGATATGAGAAACGTAGATGGAAATGTAGACGAGGTGCGGCCCTCTAATAAAGCAAAAATGAGCTGTCCTCCACTCTCTGTAGCTGGCAAAGCTGTAATTCAGACAGCGATTACTGCAATAAAGTCGTGTAAGCTGTCCACTAACTCTGCACCAGCATGCTAGGCAGTACCCAGTGAATCAAGGTTTGCTGGGACTTAACAGCATCTTGGTCCAGCTTTTCAAATCTCCTTGGAAAAGACGAGACTGGTGCTTTGAGAAAGGGTTAAAGCGCCTTAGTGCGGCTTCTCCTCCATCTCAATCCATTGTTTGGCTATGGGACAGCAGCATACTAGCATAGCGTTGAAATCACACTCCAACCCCATTAGCGATGGATAATCTCAGTCACGCTAGTCTTCACCCAGCTTCATTACAGAACGCATTAGCACTCCTGCGCACTCTACTGTAATGGAGTATGAGCGCTAGTCTGGAGAGTGTTTGCGCTGTTGCAATCAAGCAGAGGTGAAAACAAGGGCATGCATAGAGGCCATTCAAGAGCAGAGGCAGTTCTGTTCACAAACTTTCCCAAACGTCCACGCAGAGTTAGAGTGATCTGTTTTGTTATTTCTGTATATATCTGCATGTTCGTATGTCTTTTTTAATGCCTTTGTTCAGTGAAGTGACAGTATAAAATGCTATGCGCAGTACAAGCCCTAGCTCAGGCCTGAATGCAGAGAGCTGCTGACAGTTCCCTTAACAAAGAGAGGATAGGTGAGGTAAGGAAGCAAGGCTGAGAGTGAGAGAGGGGTAATTTATTAACTTCCTCTAACCTCTCTCTTCGCCCGCGCACTACAGTCTGACAAATGGCCTTGTGGAACAGTATGATGGTCCCTTATTACCTGCGCCCTCTTTGCTTAATCCAAAAACAAGATTTCCAGGCCAGTCGCACATGCAGTAAAGAGATTGATGAAGTGGCCTTGTCTGCATGGCGTGTAAATATTTGGCCATGTGGGGGTGGAATGGTGGGGTTGGGCGCTGGTAACTGGGGGGATAAAGACAGCTAGGCAAGGTGACAAGTGTGTAGGATGAGAAATAAGGCTAAATATTTACCCTTCCTATCATTAAATGCATTTTGCTGTTATGTCTTTTTTTCTGTGGTCAGCGGATTTACGATTCTTATGATTTAGTTCAGTTTGTAGTTGCAATTTAAAGCAAAAAAAAAAAAAATTCATAAATTCCTTTAGTTAACTTTGCCAAACGATTCAAACTGTCAGGACTGGAGAATTTTTTTCTCTTTCTTCTTTCCTGTTTTTAAAACTTAAGTTGAAAGAAGGCAATGCTTTCTGCATATCACATTATTAAATGTAATTACCAGATGAGTAAATACTGTTGGGCTTGGCTCTGCATATTGAGCGGTATGCCAGCATGTGTTAGCAAAGATTGAGTGACATTTTATATCCTTTCATATTTCCACCTTCAAATGTGTATTAACTTATCACTCCAAAAGCAGGTAAGACTCAGGAAGATGCATCCTTTTGATGTCATGTTTATTGACGCACTAACCAAAGGAACGTGCGACATCTGCGTACTTCAAAAGGCATTCGGTTTAACACACACACACACAAACCGCATTTCGTTCCGGAGGAGGGAATGGAGTTTGCTCACCAAATTTCTGGCTACGGCCTTGGCTTTCTTCCTACAAGAACTGTGTGTGTGTGTGTGTGAGAGAGAGAGAGAGAAAGAGGGAGAGTGTGTATGTGTGTCTAACGAGCACCCTGTCGCAGGATTCACCAGCTTGAGCTACAGCTGTTGATTCGTTTGCTTAAATGAGGCTGAGTCTTTGTACCGTGCGAGTGTTTGTGTGTGTGTGTGTGTATGTGCACGCGCTAAAGCTAGCATTTAAAGAGCTGGGCGTCAGTGCGCGATTCTCTCAATGCCTGCCAGCCGACTGCTCCTAAACGTTGGCCTGTGCTTTTCAGCTGTGTGCGCACAGCACCCGGCGCTATTTGAAGATAAAGAACAGGCCCATTTCATGTGTCTCCTATAGAAGTCAACTTTCTGCTGGAGTTGCCTGTGAAGCCACGGCGACAGATTTCTACAGCAAAAGTGGGGAGGAGGCATGAAAGAAGAGGGTGCGAGTGTTTGAGCTAGTCGTCTGCTCTAATTCTCTTTGACATGTTTTTCTTTAACCCCACCCCCTCCCAAAAAACAGTCCAAACCCACAGTCCAGCCAGACCCTCCAGTGCAATTAGCCTGCTAAAGCACAGGGAAGACAAGCCATGTTTAGGAGAAGTGGATGGGTGGGCAGTGATTTGTTTATGGTGTGGACAGTAGAATGGAGACAAATACATTCCTACCAGAAGTATAGTGGCACATTACTGGTTTCTTCATGCTATTGTGTTAGTGTTGTTGTGTGGACTGAGAAAAAAACAAACCGGTAATTATGAATGAGAAGGGAGCGAGACACATAGCTGCAGTTGACCCTGATATGTGTTTGTACTAATATTCTTAATTTCTCAAGGGCTTGCTCAGTGTTAGAGAGTGAAGAGCCTTTCGTACAACTTTTTACCATTTCAGTTCAGCCAGCTAACTCCGCTTATCTGAAAGAAGTTTTTGAAAGAAGCTATTCTGCAGTTGTAAAATGTTTAGTGTGCGTATTGTTTTTTAAGCTGGTTTTAGCCATTGGTCCTGTGTGTGTGTGTGTGTGTGTGTGTGTGTGTGCAGCAGTAATATATAAAAATGGACAGTTCTTGAAGACTTTCTCTTCTGTAATAGGCAACACTTACTGAAAAGACAATGCTCCTCCTATGTACAGTGTATACATCTGTACATCGTTTGTGTGTGTGTGTGCACGTGCGTGCGTGCGTGTGTGTGTATGTATGTGTGTGTGTGTGTGGACTTAGCAGAATTGTAGCAAGGAAATAAAAAGTCTGCCAAATCATCCTCAATTACAGCGTTTCCTCTGGAATAAATAAAAAAACACAGAGTGTGTGTTGAGACAATTTTTTGTTGGTCATGTTGCACTCCACCTTAAAATGCATTTACAGAATTTCTTGCTATTTATTACCACTCTCCCCTAAAGAACTTCAAGTCGGCTCAGTTTATGGACTAGGATTTTGTGAGTCATCTTCATGACAGCATGCAGGTTCGTAAAGCTGTGTCCTCTGTATACTGTGTACAGCGGAGTCAGAAAGTTCACATAGCCTTTGTCCTCAGGTTTGTGAGGCTGTGGCTGACCGTGAGTCTGAATGAGGTTCAGATGTCTTTCTTTAGCCACACTAGAACGTTCCGTAGGTGCTTTGTTTCCTTCTGTGTTCTGACATCACGGTCCTTGTTCTTGTGTGTTTCCACAGCAACAGGGTGCAGCCACCACTGTGTACTGCGCAGTGGCCCCGGAGCTGGAGGGCCTGGGAGGGATGTACTTCAACAACTGCTTCCGTTGTCTTCCGTCTCCCCAGGCTCAGGAGCCGTCCGCTGCCCTCAGCCTGTGGGAGCTGAGTGAGAGGCTGATCCAGGAGAGATCCACCAGCCCTCAGCCAGTGTGAACAAATGACCCAATGGCCCTGTGACCCATGACACCCCACCATCCCCCGTTTGTGGGTTGCTTGCACCAACGTCACCATCACTGAGCGTTCCTTCACTGTGGAACACTTTAGGGGACTGTGATTTATATAAAAAAGAGAGAAGAAAAGGAAATATACAGTAGACTGCCTGATACTGTACAAAAAAGCTGCCAAATCCAGCCACATGGAGGATCCCACACCTTCCATTTACCACTCTGCATTGGTGTCACTTTCTGTCACGGCCAAGGGCAGAGATTGAAATGGTAGACAGTGTTTCATACTGTTCCTCTATGTAATTTCCTCAACCTCCATCCACATAAGCTAGCTCTAAGAACACTGTACACTGTTCCCTAAACAACTAACACCAAGGCCGCTTGTTAGGGGCTCTAAATCAACTAATATGGTCTTGAAAATAGAATGTCGTCTTAAGGGTGAAACTCACTCAATCTACACAAATATTTATCTAAACTGTTGGGACTTACAATACTCATCATTGTCCATTCATTCGAGTAAGTGTGTGCACTAAAGGTACAAAGACGTAGTGGAGGAAGTGTGTGAGAGAGCAGTTTTCTATTTACAGATACAACCACTGTAAATCCCTAAGAATCAGTCAATATAGATACGCTGTACATGATATACATAGAGTGCTGTTCTAATGCGCTTACGTTTTTGAATAGTAGTAGGACTCGTAACCTCATCTGCCTGGAGGCTCCAGATCCAAACTGTGTTGAAGTTTTACAAAATGCTCAGCTAATGCTAATTACAATGAAGCAGCATCTCTGAGGAGAACAGGAGGGCCAGTGCTGGCTGGGGGAAAGAGTCTTGCAGTCTTAAGAAATTTCTGGTGGAATTATTTTCTTTCTTTTTTAATTGTCCTTTTTCTTTAATGTGTTGTTTTTTTTGTTCCCCTGTAGAAGGTGGTCTTCATGTGTTTATTTCAACGAGGGCACTGTCTGTAAATCTATTGGTTTCCAAAGAAGGAACTTCAGCAGAAGGAGAGAGGATGGTGAAGACTGAAGAATGGCACCAGGATTGATCCTTTTTCCCTCTCTGTTTTCTTGCATTTCTCCCTCGTCTGTTTCTTTCAAAGGGGTTTGACTTCAGAGAGGTTGTGCTTTGTGGCAGTCTTGGTGCCATGGGTCAATCTAAGCCATAAGCATTCCAGTGTAACAGGACCTGGAAATAGGAGAGACAGAGGGAATAGTAGAAATTGAAAGAGGAGAGAAAACAAACAGAGTTTGATTCAGTAGATATTTTGTATTGGTGTTGTACTTCCTTAATAAATGAGTATGAAATATGAGTGATTTTGTTGAATTGAATGTGATATTTTATGCATACACTTTAATGTATATAATGTATATTGATCATCTTTCATAGCTGAATGCCAGTAAGAGTAAGAGCCTACAGCACTTGCAGGTGGGTAGACAATTTCTGTGCAAGTTTAAAGAAAGGAGAAACTAAGTGTCTTGAAGCAGTGTGGGGCCACCATAAAGCACAAAAGCATCCTTAGAGTCTCTGAAACTGTACTATAAAGAAAGAAACAACATTTTTCCAAATAACATTCCCTTAACTGGTTTCTGATGATGTTAGAATCTCTCATAGGTGTTTAATGTAATTGTGATCTGGTGTGAAGACAATAGCATATGCCTTACATTGTTTTTATATCAATCAAACTATTCAGTGATCGCTTGAGTCCTGTAGATAAGGCATGGGGGCATCCTGAATGATAGAATAACTTTGATTTGCAGTGACCACTCCCTCTAAAGTGACAGGTACACCCAAAATGCATACAGGCCTGTAACATTCTTTTGGTGATTATAATCTGCAGTGACATGCTCAGTCACGGGAGGAACAGCTGCTCTTCTGTTTTCCATAAATATCATACATAAATCACAAACATTACAATCAATTTCCACCCCGATTTACTTATGTCTTTCACACAGATCTAAAAGCAGGTGTCACTTTAGTCATTCTTCCTGTTGAAACACTTCATGTCATATATCATTTTGTCGTTTTTTCCATTGTCACCTGTGTGTATATGTGTGTATATGTTTTCTGTCTTGAAAACAGTGTTTAAATAAAACCCCAAAACAGACCTTTTATGTTTGGCAAGTATGCCAAACAAATCTCTCAGAATAACAGTCTTGATTTTTATCCCAGTTTTATCCCAGTTCTATTGTAAGCCATGGGATCTGCAGTGAATTACTTTCTGTTTGCAGTACACTCTCAACATCCGTTTTAGATGGCACATTTTGACGACTCTGCTCATTGGCAGCTGTGTTAATTAAATGTTCCCTTGTTGTTCAGAGTGTAAAACTCGAGAAACTCCACCATTACAAACTGAGAAAATCTTACTGAGGAATGGCCAGAGCAGGCAGTGACCTGCAGTGGTGTTTATTTGTGCGTGCACTGGTCAGTCAGTCAGGGCTCAGAGAGCTGAGCCGCTCTGACAGCATGCAGACCCTCACGCCCTGCCTGTGTGTTTAGCAGTGCTTTGACCATGACCCGGAACAACTCCATAAACAAACCGCCTGTCACACACATTACTCGCTCCAGCAGAGTAATTGACACATCGAGAAACCAATCATACGGCAGAGCTGACCTGTATTTTCGTGCTTGGGCAGCCGGTGGAATCAATAGTGCACACAGGCAGCCAGGCCCAGACACAGGGAACACTCAACATACAGTCAAGAACTGCAGGACAGCAGACAGAAATTGTACACTATACACTTTTTTACACTTTTCAAAGCAGCAATCAGGATCGCGGTCCTGAATAAGTAAATGCGCATGTGTTTACATCACAGTACAATACAGAATACAAAATGCACTGGGTTTCAGCCTAGAACAGGAAATCATCTGCCTATGGGCCATGTTCAACGGATCAGCCTGGGAAACCATTTCTAGTATCTTTCTGTCTCTCCCTGTCCTTCTGTTGCTTTTTTCCCATCTTTTTATCTCCTAGGGTTCTCTCTCACTTTTTTCTCATTTGATCTCTCTCTTTCTTTCCCTTCCTGTCTCACTTTGCCTCTATCTCCTTCTCTCTCTCTCTCTCTCTCCCATTTCTCTCCGCTTTCTCCCTCTCTCTGCTTTCTCTCTCTCTCTCTTCTCTGTCTGTCTCTTATTCTTTCTCTCTTTCCCTCTCGCCCTCTCTCTTTCTTTTCCTCTCCCTCTCGTCTGTCTATCCCTCTTACTCTTTCTCTCCCTTTCCCTTTCACCCACTCTCTCTCCCTCTCTCTCTTTCCATTGTATAATATGCACTCAGGTTGCATGTCTCCTGTGGCCTACCTCTGTTCTCTCACTCACACTCACACACTAACACAAGGAAACGGTGATGTAACAGAGACGGTACACAAACCAGCGCCGCTTTGACTTCAACCATCCAACAGATGGCCAGTTGTTCTAAGAAAAGGTGGATTGTGTTTTGGGTTTGACTTTCCATGCCGGGTAAGCAGCAAACAAGAGAACCGAACAGTCTTCACGAATAAATGATCATGTGACCTTTAGCCCTCAAACATTTGTACATATGTCAGAGCAGGGTCAGCCCCAGATTCTGATTTAATTCTTTCTCCTCTCTGTTCCCTCTGCTTTTCTGCATCCCTGTGTCTCCCTGCAGAGAGGAGAGGGGATGGAGGCTGGAGAGGCAGTAAAAATGTCACTGGGTAATGAATGTGCTCATGAGAGAGAGAAAGCAGGAGATAGGGAGGAGAGATGTTGCTTGTTTTTTGCTGTGATACTGAGTGAGGTTACCTAATGCTGTGAGGTATGTAAAGCTATAGTGGAAGTAAAGCATGTGTGTATGAAGGCGTGTGTGGGGTAAGCTGTTGGTCAGATACGCTGCTGGATAAGGGCAGATAAAGGGTGAGCACAGATGTGGTGTTTCTGGGCCAGCCAGGTGTCACACACTGTATTGTTTGCAAAATGGCCTGAACATAGATATGAACTCTCCCAGTTCCAGTGCCCACCCTTACATTCTTCACCCCACTTATACTCTCTTGCTCACTGGCTCTCTCTTACACCAGACATTGCTGTTAAAATTTCCACACTTTGTGGGATGTAGTTTTTATCAGCTCCCCGAAGGCTGACCCTGAGCCAAGACTAAAAATCTCTTGACCTACAAGAGAACCAAACGGTTTACAAATGTGCATTAAACGGCTCCCAGGGACAAACAAAATGTAGGAAGCAAAAGCCAGTAAATGAATCTTGACAGTTTGTCACAGGTGACAAGGAGCTGGAGCTGGAGCGTGAGCTCTGTGTCTGAGGGGCCGGCGAGAAGGCGCTGTGCCATTGTGTGCTGATGTCTGACTGTGTGTGTGTTTGTATGTGTGTGTGTGTGTGTGTGTGTGTCTCTGTAACTGTTTTTCTCCCTGCCGGTCAGTCTGTGAGGCTGCTAAGTTGAGCAAGAGCAATCATCCAGCTGCTCCCAGCATAAACACCCATTTCAACCAGCCATCTCCAGGCACAGTCTGGTATAAAAAAATAACCTCATCTCTGTCTCATCTGCAGCAAATCTGCCAGACATGCCCAAAAAGAGACCTTTGTAGTTCGGCATGTTAAAGTGCACTGATTCATTCTGACACCACAAAAGCATTGATTCTAGAATATTAGAACTGATTAAAATAAATCAGCTGCACATTAGAAGCTTGGTATATTATTATTATTATTATTATTATTATTATTATTATTTTGTCTATATCTCCCCTCTCTATCAGATGCTTCAGTTTTATTTGTGTTCAACATATAAAGGTAATTCAAGATCATTCCAAAATAATTTAATCAAAATCATTATGAACTGAATCATTGCGTCTTAGAATCGATGTGAGGTGACAGATGTTTTTTTTTTATAATAATGATGATACGGCATATTTTTACCCTGTACATGAGGGGAAAAGCTCAATTAGTTAAGGTGTTGATTCAGGTGTGCTAGATGCATGGAAACGCAAGCACTTGCTGGATAGCAATGCACTGTATTAAACAAATGTGTGCTAAAGGGGTAGAATAAGAATTTGGACACTTTGTTCCTTTAAGAGGGGAGAACACTAAGCAGTAGTAACATTTCCTTAGTCTCTTTGACCACTTTTTGGCTCACTGTGCGTGAAGGGGTCAATATTCGGCCAAGTCAAAGCAGTGTAATGGCTAAGGTTCCTGATTGATTGGCAATGGGAGCCAGACATTGATGACCAAGAGGATGGTCAATGTCAGCAGAGTCAGTCAGCTCCAGAGAGGCCAGAGCATGGAGGCCCATTGTCCACAGAGAAGGACAGAAAAGCCCCAACCCCCACATTCAGTTAGGAGTGAGGGAAGCTGCTCTACACCATGGGCCAACACTTCACTTTACACTAATCTGTGAAATAAAACATCCTCTCTTTATGTACTGTAGGTGCAGCTGCATGCTGATCTCAGGTCAGCACAAAAGCCCTGCTTCTACAGATGCCTTACAGTACTGTTAAAGATTTCTTTTGTGTTTGAGGCACTGAGGGATTCATGAGGGGATGTTTTTTTTTTCTTTCAGCGGAAGCTGGCAGTCCTCCGAGGTCTCCCCCACAAAGCCTTATTGATCACTGTATCGAAATCATTTGATAGTTAATCAATACATTTTCTTTCACCGCCGTGCAAGAATAGAGCCGTTTTTCAAAGACCAACCTTGAACCTGTATGCAGGAAAGCCTCTTAAACGCACACACATGGGTCTGTAGTCCTGTGGCAATGACAGCACCTTGAGATATCATGAGTGTATTTTCATGTCATATCACTATAACCATCTCAGTCTTTGTACTGGAGTTCCATTCTCCTATACGTGTTATTATTTTCCCTGTTCTGCCTAACTCGACTCAACTAATCAGCGCATTAATATGCCCTTAACCTTAACAAACAATCAGCTCATTAGCAAAATTGGGGGTGTGTAGCACCAGCCACTTATATTTACCTTGAAATACACTGCTCACAAAAATTAAAGGAACATTTTTTCATTGGGCCTGGCATGAAATCATTGAAACCTGTCTGATAATGTTCTGGTTGGTTAAGCAGCTGAGGGCATTGTTAATCACTTTCAGCTGTAATGGTGTTCATGGACTTAACGACAGGTGCACTACAGTGGCAACAATTAGAAAACCCTCTAAACAGGACTGGTTTTACATGTGGAGGTCATTTCAAGTTTCTCCCTCTTGATCTTTTTTGGCTGGTTTTCCACTCGTGCTAGTTTTGGCT
>JBBPDH010000124.1:10745452-10760252 GCA_037974565.1 Clupeocharax schoutedeni
CAGTACACTACACTAACACACTCCTAAACTCATTAAACTACACTAACACACACCTATACACAGTACACTATACTAACACACCCCCTTCATACAGTACACTACACTAATACACTCCTATACACAGTACACTATACTAACACACCCCCTACATACAGTACACTACACTAACACACAATTTACCACACTAACACACTCTTATACACAGTACACCACACTAACACACAGTTTACCACACTAACACACTCTTATACACAGTTTACCACACTAACACACTCCTATACACAGTACACTGCACTAACACACCCCTACATACATTACACTACACTAATACACTCCTAGACACAGTATACTACACTAACACACTCCAACGCACAGTACAACACAATAACACACTCTTGACACAGTGTATACAACACTAGAACACTCCTATACACAGTACACCACACTAACACATTCATACACCGTACACCACACTAACACACTCCTATACACCGTACACCACACTGACCCACACTGACAGACGTCAGTTTCTCCCCCCTTGTGCCCCACCTCTCTGCAGTGCTGAATAATTACCCTGGCGGAGTGTGCGTGTGGGGGGGGTGAAAGCAGAGGGTGCACTTGGCAGTGTTGATTATGGCAGGGCGTGCGAGCATGCGCTGCTTTAATACGCCATCACTCGCATTCTGATTGATGTGAAAGTGCTCCCACTCTGCAGATAAGCATGCAGCGGAATCCTCATATTAATTTGAAATTATTCTAATTGCCGCAGAGCCACTAGCTGTATCTGCACCCTTCTCCCACTTCCACCCAACCCCACTCTCTCTCTCTCACTCTCTTTCTCTTTCTCTCTCTCTCTCTTCTCTTTACCAAGTCACCTTGTCTCACTCTGTACGTCCACTTGCACTCAAATTTCATTTCCCACACTTCCAATGCACCCTCATCCTCCCCCTGCCAATGTCCCTTTTTCTCTCTCTCTTATCTCTGTCTTCTATTCTGTCTCTTACTTCTCTCTCTCTTTCTCTCACCCCTTTTCACTTTCAGTCTCTTATTTCACTCTCTTACTCTCTACCCTTCTTTTCTCTCTCTTTTTCTCTGTTGGGGTCTCCAGGTTATGTCAGTTTTTTCCTCACTATTGAATTTCTCAGAGGTTAAAAGGTCAGCACGTGTCAGAGCAGCTCGTCTGCACGAGGTCAAACATCTGTGTCCTTCAGCGTGGAAGACACAACACAGAAAACAGAGAGAGGGAGAGTGAGAGAGAGAGAGTGAGAGAAGGAAAGAGAATTAGAGAAAATAAAGGATAAAAGAGGAAATAAAAGGATGAAAAAAATATACACACACACACACCCACACACAGTCACTGTACTCTGTTCTCTGTGTAACTTCGTAAACACTGAGAGGCCGGAGTGCATCAGCAGGGGGTTATAGGATAGTGGAGGATGAGCAGCTGAGAGGACCCAGGAGAAAACAGCCACTTCCTCTGCTATACCATAACACCACTCACTTTACGGCTCACCTAACACACACACACACACACACACACACACACTGAAAATATTTGTGATTTTCCATGTGTTAAATAAAATGTCACATAATTACAAATTGAACTTAAAGATAACAATTGTGTTAATGTGACATTTTAATAGTTTTTTCAATAGTTTCTTTTTAATAATAAACCATTAACTGTTAATCATCATCAGTGTACACAATTACACAACACACACTCATACACACACCCATCTATTTTAAAACAAATTCTAAAACCAGCAGCGATATATTTCAGCAAAGATGGAATTACGTTTTTATACGTTTGTCCACCTGGAGTCTACTAAATCTACTAAAATGTAAAGAAGTAACATGTTTCAAGCAACATTTTCACATGAATACAATAAAACACACAAACACTGAAGTGCCTTTCAGTTTTCGTTTTACTTTACTCTTTGGAATATGTATGAACAGTTGAACAGTTAACTTTACTGTTAGATGTACATAAATGGTATTAGATTTTATTCTGACCATTACTGTGTTCCATTTAATATGAATATAAATGTACAGATGACATAAATGTTTTGTAAAATTACTTAATTGGTGACAGAGGGAGTGATGATAATATTCATTAGTCATAGTTGTAATCAAATTAGCATTAGTCATGATCATAACTATAATGTTGGACAGCCTAAAACACAGGCAGGACGGAGACACACAGTCGAATAGTGTGATAAGAGAAAAGCCCAACTGACCTCTATTGATTCCTACTGACGCATCGATAGCAAGAAGCTAGGGAGTTCTCTCTCATTCTTTCTTTCTGTATATATATATATATATGTGTGTGTGTGTGTGTGTGTGTGTGTGTGTGTGTGTGTGTGTTTGTGCGAAGTTCCACACCAAACTCCTCGGCTCACACGACTGCTGCCGTCCCGTCGTTTTATCACAACTGCAGAGAAAGCCTCACAAAGGAAAGAGAAATCTGTTCCTTTCCTGCTTTCCTTCCTTCTCTCCTCCCCCTTACTGTGCTGATCAAGGACACAGATATCAGAGGCAGCTTGAAGGGAAGAGCTTTCTCTAAAGTCGCTGAGAAGTGCTGCTTCTGAAGACTGAGGATGGCCCTCTATACACACACGCGCGCGTGCACACACACAGAACATTGGAAATAAGCTTTTGTAACAGTCTAAGAGAGAGTTGATGTGTCCTTCAAACTGAAGCAGTGCTCTCTCTCTCTCTCTCTCTCGCTCATAGCATGTGTTCTGGGTATGATATGAAAACCGACAAGAGTTTTGAGGCATTTTTCAAAGATGCCGCCACACTGAAGCAGCTGCCTTTGTTCTGCACTCCAGTGTTTTGTAATGATAATTGCCCGTGTACCACGAAAATTCAGGAGCTTTGTGCTATAGGATAACATGCAGAGACTCAACACTTCAGCATAACCGCTGCGATGCTGGCTGCTCACCTGGGCCTTGACCTCCTCTGTAATCCTGTGATGAAGATTTGAGCCTGGTCTGATTCAGCCTCTGAACTGAACAGGACTAAATTAATTTGCTCTTTGTGAGAAAAGTCTTGCTAATTTAATTAAAAATGAATTAAGCACTTAAAATTACAATTAATCACTTCATTTAGTTCAAATTAACATACTGTCACTGCTGTACAAATCCCTAAAATGATAACTTTATAGAAAGAGGACAAATGTTCTTCACATTCAACAGAATAACAGCGTTTCTAAAGGTTGATTCCTCAGGCAATTTCCACTGGATGTAAAGGGAAGCACATATGTAAAGAAATACAATTTTTCCCCATGACAGAAACGATATGCCACTTCCTGATATATATAAGGACAGCCCAGTGAGTCAGTAATGCATTTTTATAAGTGTGTTATTTTGTGTTCTGAGAAATACTGTTCATAGGTATGACTGTTATGAAGTCAGCTGTAACGTACCTCCTTGAATGATTAACAGACATTGGGGTCAGGTGACTACTGATCTGAGTCAAGCTGATAGGGGGCTGCTTTAAAGCAGATTACAGGGCCCACCAACGAGGCTTTCTTTACATGGGTAAAGCCATGTTCATGTGAAGATGCAATGCTGAGTGCATCAAGCTTTTAAAAGACCTGTAAATGCTTTAAAATGCTTTTAAAACGCTTTTAAAAAGGTTCACAAGGCCCCTTGCTCCCCTTATCACCCTTTTCTCATTCCTCTCATGAAAATTTAATCAGGCATTTAAGATGAATAGCCATTGCTGAGTAACCGTGCTCTAATCCAATGCAAACGTTGCCTTTTTAGTGAAAAGCGATACAGGCAATGAGGAGGGCAGCTACTGTGCTGAAATGTAAGCACCAAAGGCATCCTCTCCAGACCTTCAGAACCATCCAAAAATCAGGACTGAAAGGAAGAGGACTGTATTGAATGTCCCAAATTCCAGTTCAGAAACTGGAATTCTTACTGGACGTGTACAGGGCCAACACGTCCATACAGGGAAGCAGCCACTAGTCCACTAGAGCAGCACTTGAGGAAGGGTGACAAAATGTAGCACATTCTTGATTGTAGATCATAGACCCTTTAACCCAGTCCTCTTTTTGTGGCTGAGGAATGTGTCAGTTGCTACTCAGATTGCCCCTGATCTTCTGTTTTTATTTCGTCTAGAGCAACACGATGGTATGCATGGGTGTGTATCTCTGTGTATCTGGTCTATAATATATTCAACATAGATTTATCTCTCACTTTTCAAGAGGAGAATGTTATTTAAGAACGTTTTTGTTTATTGAGCACATGATCCCATGTGAAGAATTGCGTTACACATGGATGGGATGAGGCTTAAAAAGAGTTCACAACCTCTGTACTGCGTACTTTCTGCCGTGACAATGCAAATTTCTCACTTGTGGGACTCTAGGGTTCTATGGAGGCTCTTCTTTCTAGTTTGTAAATAATGATAGCATGACTATGTCTGAGGAATTTGTGTCTTCATGATATGCAAGACACAAAGTCCTCAGAGTAAACTGCCAAATAGTACACAGTACTGAACACAGGTCTCAAACTTTCCAAGATATGGCCTTCTAAAAATGTGTCTTCAAGCCCTTCACTCCAAATGAAAAAAAAAACTCCAGCCCACGGATTCTAAACACCTGGAAGAACAAAACATTGCTGATGATAATGAACTGAAACAGCAAGTATGTGTTTGGCTTAACATTAAGATTTCTTGTGAAAGTTCAGAAATGATGGCTATTTCACTACACCATTCTGAACAAAGTGATGAGTTTACTTTATACGGTGAATAAAGTAAATAACACATGAAACAGCAATAACAGGAAACTGAAATATCTGGCTGAAAGAAGTGGCAGACCTTTACTGACAAAACAGTGTTCCAAATCAATAATCATATCAGTATCTATTCAAGCTAGGTAGTGATTATCATCCTGAGAACCCACAGTGTCGCAAAGTAGTGTAGTATGAGTGTAACTGTGGATAAATTACAATAATCATCATGTACTGTAGTAATATATTTGATGTATTATATTGGCCAAAATCGTTTCTACACTGCAGTCCCACTGTACCGGTATGTGCAAATGTGAGTTTGTGTGTGGTCATGCATCCACATGTGAGGACAAAGTACATGTGTGTTTATTGGTTCATGTGTCTCTGTCCATTTTACGTGTTCTGTGCACACATTGCATTTATATTTCCCATTTGTTTTTATTTTTGTGTGTATGTGTATTTGTCAGCTAATTCAACCGATACTCCAGGCTTTTACAAAATCAACCTTATTACAAAACAGACCAAAACAGAATGCCGAACAAAAACTCTCCCAAACCAAATATGTGAAAGAACAAGCTGCCCATCTGTCAACAAATGGGGCATGCATGTGTGTGTGTGTGTGTGTGTGTGTGTGTGTGTGTGTGTGTGTGTGTGTACAGGAACTCCACATAATGGGCCAGCACGCGCCTCACTCCTCTTATTCCCTTATTTATTTATTTCTGTTAGTTAGTTCCCGCAGAGCACGCAAAATTAATGTCAGCCAGCAGAAAATAGACATAGAAAGCTAAAATTCAGCACTTTCTGGCCAGAGAAGTTATTTATCAAGCTAACAAGGAGGGGAAGAGGCACCCTGTTCCTGCAGGCCTGCCTGCGAAATATGTACCATTAAATTTCCAGCTTTGGGTTTTGCAAGCGCGAGAATAAAAGTGAGGGTGTCAGGAAGAGAGGGAGAGGGAGAGAGAGAGAGAGAGAGAGAGGGAGAGCGAGAGAAAGGGACAGAGAAGGAGAGGGAGAGAGAGAGGGTGAGAAGGAGAGGGTGGGAGGGATGGAGGGATGGAGGGATGGAGGAGGCAGCAATATGGATGCTGCCCTCATCTCAGACACATTCATCCTTAGCAGGCCGAGACACAGATGAACTGACCGCGGCGCACAGGGCCGCTTATCGTGACTGCACACAGAGAGTGAGTGCCGGGCTGCAGCAGACAGAGGAAGAGCGCTGGGCTACGGGCACTAATCACAGCCAATACGTCCCTGCAGATCAGCCTTACACACCTCTTTGTTGTAAAAGAGAGCACCGCACTGAGGGCTGGGTGAAAACATTTAACCCTGAATATTTGTCTTACTGTCAGAACACTGTAATTCTATTTTTGCTGTTAGTTCTTTAATAATGATAACAATTATAATGAATAAAAAAACATAATAATAATGCAATGATAAAAGAATATTAAAAATATATGAACTGATTTTATATACACTGCATTTAAAACTACTTGACCAGTTACACCACACATGTTATAAATCAAGCTATAATACGTTGTGAGATCCACAGAAAGTGTGATCATTTTAGTAATTAAAAAAAAAGCTATAATGCAAATTAACTTAAATGATGAACTAAAAACAATAAATAAAATCTCACATACTGTCTATTAGAAATGGCAAAATGGTTTCAATCAAACAATTGGTTATGAATTAGGGACATTCAGCATTTGCTTTCTCTTGTTTATAAAAATTCCTATGACTTTTTTTTCAGCATCTTTTCCAGTCGTCTGCTGTTTCTTAAGCACTGGCATGTTCAATATTTGATTGTTCTGAGGACAGCGATAGCCCCTCCTGTGAATACTAATATTGGCTCCGTTCTAAGCTATGTTGATTTCTCTATAATATAGGGTATTACCTTGGTTTAATTACATACAAGGCACAATGCTAACAAGCCAATGTTGTAGGAAAGACCTGGTGGGAGAGTGAATGTGGGGTTGGTGGATGCATAGAGAGAGAAAGAGAGAGGAAAGAGAAAAAGGAAAGAGAGAGAGTGGAGGGACTGCCGCAGGCTAGAGGAAGTACCGCAGGCTCCGACTGAGGTGTTTTGAGGAATATGCATGCGTAACTTTGATCCACTGGATGCTAATAAAAACAACATAGACTTCACAGTGTCAGTTTGACCTAAAGTGAAATGTGCTACAAAAGGCATAATTCAGACAGCTTTAGTTAGTGAACTGCATATCTGTAGGAAAAAAACAACCCACAATCAAGACTGTAGAAAATGTCAAATCTGTTCATGTTTAATGGCAGTTTGAGCGATGCTAAATGTGGAACTCCTAATGTATGTAGTCGATGTTTTTGCTATCTTTGGCTCTGCCATGTGGAAGGGCTCTCGTGCTTATTACAGCATGCACAGTCACTGCGGTGCTAATTGAGTAAGTGGTCACAGGGTACGAGTGAGTGAGTGAGTGAGTGTGTGTGTGTGTGTGTGTGTGTGTGTCTGCAGCTGAACTGGGCCACAAGCTGTGGAGGACAAGCCATGATGTGCAGTACCAAGCTATATT
Source organism: Clupeocharax schoutedeni (assembly GCA_037974565.1). NCBI lineage: Eukaryota > Metazoa > Chordata > Actinopteri > Characiformes > Alestidae > Clupeocharax > Clupeocharax schoutedeni. The sequence goes on from JBBPDH010000124.1 coordinate 10,752,735, forward strand.
TTTAACCTTATGCAGAGAGCAGGGTGTCTTCAGGATCTTACCGCTATAGATAGCCCTGCTCCTGCCTCTCTTTGGTTATAGTTCACAGCTCTCACACACACAAAAACACACACACACAAGCACAGTGAGTGCTGCTCTACAGGAAAGCAAGAAAAAGTGCATAGACATAGTCATGTGAGAGAGGGAGATGGTATAGTGTTTGGAAATAAATCCTGAAAGGGAAAGAGAAAGCCTGTGAACTAAATGTTTGGTTCCAGGAAAGTTTCTGTCTTCGCCAGGCTAAATTCCAGCTTGTAGAAAAACAATTTTATACTCCTAACTTTCGAACACCAAATACAACAAATAACACATGAAGTCATTCTTATTGGAGGTTCATGTTAAGGTCATTAAGAGGTCTGCTGATCATGTACCAGAAATGGCCAATATTAATTTGTACACTTTTTATCCCTCATCAGAGTATTTTCTTAGTCTTATGACTGAGACTGATGTATGCAAATAATCTCTGTTGTGATTGGCTGCCACGTACTGTTACTCTTTCAAAGCGTATTCCAGTGTGAAATGTACGTAACATGAGCTTAAGATTGTTTTTAAAGCTGCAATGATGTATCTACTTTCCAATTACCAGGAACAGCTCAGCCTTTAAGCTGTTACAACCTGTCTGCAGTTCAGTATGAATGAGTACATTAAACTGCAAAGTGGACAGAATGGTTAGTCATATTTAACAAGCAAGGCAAACTCAAAACTGGCTTAGCTTCCGAAAGGCTTAGCCACACTAAGAATATTTGACTGGCTTCATTCAAATGTGTACATCAGCAATTGTTTATTAAATTTTTGTTTTCATTCAAAATATATTTTTTCTGGAAAAATTCAGGTTCCAGTATTTCTCTCTCTCTCTCTCACACTCTCTTGCTCTCTCTCTATATCCCCCCCGCTCTCTTTTTCTCTCTCTCTTTCTTATTCTCACTTTCACTCTAACTCTTTCACTCTCATACACTCTCTTCTCTCTCTCTTTCTCTCTCTCTCACTCTCTCTCTCTCACTCACTCTCTCTGTCTCTCTCTCTCTCACTCTCTCTGTCTCTCTCTCTCTCATACCAAAACACACTTCTCTGTATCTCACAGGGTGCCCTGTCTCCTCTCTGGGTGACCTCAGCATTGTGTCCTGGAGTTACAGTAGGGAAAAGTGCTGCTGTATGCAGGAGCATCAGCTCAGTGTGTCCAATACTGTCCTATCATATTCATCCTATCCTCTCACGCACTGAGAACACGAGCGCACACGCGCGCACACACACACCCACACACTCACTCACACGCTCACACACACACACACACATATTCCCACACATACACACACTCACAGACATACACACACTCCCACTCATGCACACACATACAAAATGCACACACTCCCTCACATGTCCTTTTACATACTCATTGCATGCATTGTTCATGTATATGTGCTCTCATTCTCTTTCACACATAAATACACTCATAGTATATACAGTCTTTCTTACACACACACACACACACACACACACACACACACAAACAAACAAACACAGTCACACACAGACACAGACACACACACACACACACAAACATATATATACACGTGTGTATGCACACTTATGCTCACAAGCATGAAGGCATATGTGCATGTCTATATCACTACTGTCATTAACTGCTAGTAGATTTTGTGTCTCACTTAAACTAAAACACAATACATAACTTACATATTAGTTTCATAGTTACTGCAAGGTTAGTGATACCATAGTATTTAGATTAATAACTAAACAATAAAGTGTCTAGAATACAGACATTCTAATGCATACCTACCTAAGACAAACCTACCTCTAATGGTCAGTAAATTAAAATCATCTGCCATCCAACATAAAAAATATAATTATTATGCCATCATTCTTAATAAAAAAAAACACTTGTCACCAAAAAAATGAATAACTAATAAGATTGATAATTATGTACTTCACACTCTCATATACATACACACACACTGATACCCTCCATTGACCACACAGCCTTTAAATAAAGCCAGGCCTTCGATCCTGGGAGCGAACAGAAGGTCAGCGTGTGTTTCAGTTTCTATGACTGTGAAAGAGCCTGCAGCACTGCAGCGCTTCACTCTTCCACAACCCAGCCTAGACCGCTCCTATCTTTCACTCTGCGCCCATAAAGCTGCCCTCGGCTTCCACTGAACATCTCTTGCAAATGCCAGCCACCTGCCAATGGTCACATCAGGAGTTTGTGTCTGGAGAAACCAGAAGCGCAAGTCAAAAGTTCCTGTTTCAGTTTGGGTCAACAGTAAGGCACTCAGCCGTGGTCACAGCGACCGAGACACTACAGAATAGAAATACACCAAACATTATGCAAGAACACCAGTTGCCAAAGAGTGTTGTTCACACCAGGCCTATGTAAAACAATTGAACACACTCAAAAGTGTTGATCTGCAAATCCACTGCATTTTATTCTAAACCTTGCCATGTGCCTCAAGCACAGGTCACCGGTGTGAAATCACATGTTTCCTATTGGGTAGTCCATGTGTTATATTTACAAATGGGTGTATTTGAGAGAGTGATACATGCTGTAAAGGTTTTAGATCATTAACATAATAGACTGGAGTTCAGAATGATCTTATTGTGAAAATTGTTCCGATAAGATTCCGAAGTCGCAGAAAATGGAAATTCAGTGACGAATGTGAAAAAAACCCAAGAGACCATTAAATAGCCTTCCTGAGTTATAAATATGAAGAGATATACTGAAAGGGTTTTGCTCATACCTCAGACTGCAGGGGCGGAGAGCAGGAGTACACGTCTTATCACAGGTGCAGAAATTTTCTCGAAGACCTGCCATAATGAAAAACACAGAGAGAAAAAATAAAGTGTGAATAAAGCATGTTATAATGTATAACTTTAAATGTTTTTGCAAAATGTATATTCCAGTATATACTTTAGGATTCAAATGAGAAACTACACTACTTAGTTGAGTTTGAGTGTCATACATTTTAAGCTTTTTTGAAAATGCACCACACACTCACCACACACACACACACACACACACCGCACATGCATACGCACACACTGGCACACACACACAGTTTACACATTTACAACCGCGAAAGTATGTTTGCAGCATTAAAACTCTAAAAATATTCTTAAACATACTCATGCTGCACAAACACACAACAAACAAACACACGCATACACTTACAACCACAATCTTTCTTAGAACAAAAACAATATTGCGTAGTCTCAGTATAAATGTTTACTTTTCAAGCAGCAATTATAATGTCGCTACAGCTTAGATTTACTGTGAAATTGGTTTGGGGAAATTGGTGGGTTTTTTTTGATTGCATCAGTAGGCCAATTCTCTGTAAATTTTAGTAAATAAAGAATTGCTTAAATCAGTATTATATTTAATTTATTACGCTTGTTTTATATTTTAGCGAATTAAGATAAAATAAGATAAGAAAGAACTTTATTTATCCAGAGTGAAACCTTTTGTCATAAACATGCTCAGTGCAACAAGAGGAATAAAGAAAGACAATAAAGAGTTTTTAAAAGTAACAGTAGCAATCGTGCAAATCGAATAACAAAATAACTAACAGGTAACTATATCAGTTATTAAAAAAAAATTTTAAACAGATTATTAATGCAAGTGGTTATGGAAAGTGAATTAGTGTTTGTGCCTGGAAAATACGATGAATGCAATAAAATGAGAAAGCAGCAGGTGACAAGGGTATGAGATTAAGCTTTTAAAAAGATGCTCTAATCAATTCAACATGTTGTTAAGTTCATTTATTGAAAGTTACAGTGTAGAATTTGATTTTACTTCTCTCTAATGTTAATCGGGTAAATGTGTTCTCTTTCTATGTACTGGCACTGGTTTATTAATAATAATAATTATTATTATTATTATTATTATTATATATGAAGTATAACACATTTATCTAAGCACTGCAAAATAGAAAATGCTAAAAACAAATGTAACAAAAATGTCCCCATGATTCAGCATTACAGCACAAAAATAAAAAAAGAACAAACCAATAAATCAGTAGAGTGTAAGACAATGTCAAAGCAGCACAATTATAGAAACAAGACATTTCTTCTGGAACCATGTCTGCTTAGACAACAGTCCACTTAGAGACTGTACTACAGATCAGTAAAGAAAGAATTAGCTCAAGAAGTGTGTGAAATAAATCTCTCTTTACATTGCTAGGCCAGTGTTAGGAACCTTTGACACATGCTGGAACAGACAGAAGGTGCTCTTTTACCCTGGCCTGACACACATTTTCCAGATTCTGACTTTTGCTTGAGATAAGATTAGTGTGTGCAGAGTGTAGTTTGTCATACACCATGCCGTCAGCTTAAATACAATACAGAACAAAAGAACCGTTAAGGCCTGGATGCACTAAGCCAATTCGGTGAGATGATATGATGTTGCTTTGGTTTGGTACTAAATCTCACTGATTAAAGACTGTGTTTAATGACTTGTTAGATTTTGGCATTTCCCTTGCTTTGCAGTGTACCGTGACTTTACCCTTTGAACAGTCAAACCGTCACTTTTTAAACAGACTATTGAACAGACTTCTATATATCAAGCTGCTTAGTGTGTCCAGGCCTTAAAGAGACCTACATAATGAAGTGAAATGAAAACCACACCGTCATGAATGTACCAATAGAAATATTCCACAATTACCTGCAATTAGATGTTAAAGTGAATTCAAATTGAAACCACTTTTCAGTCCTCTTATAGAGGCATTGTTTTGGAGAAACAGAGAGTATGAGTGTGTTATTGATAGGAAAGAGGCTCTGAGCCATTCCCCTCACTGCTCTGCTCTGGGCCACAGGGTGTGACATCACTCGCAAGGGTCAGGCTCCCAGAGAGAAGAAAGAAAGGAGCGGAGAAGAGGAGGAGAGAGGAAAAGAAAGACTCTGGAAGTGTTGTACCGTGGGGTCACCTTGCTTGGCTGAGAGATCAATGTCTCTTTGACTGGCTAGCTAAGGAGAAGATGGAGCGAGAAAGAGACAGACAGAGAGAGAGAGAGAGAGAGAGAAAGAGAGAGAGAGAGAGAGAGAAAGAGACTGCAACTAAGATACCATGCCAGTAAATCACCTTGCCGGCTTCAATGAGATGCAGGTATAACACAAACTGGGCACTAGGCCAGCTTTTACACTACAAATGTCACACATGCATAAAAAACACACACACATGCACGCACAACTGCAGATCCACAAACAAACAACGCCCACATATTCTTCAAAACAGAACCGCCTGTAGACTCTGCAATTCTGCAGTGAATATTCCTAAACAAAAACTTCCATAAACCTCTCATGTGTAATCTCTTCACATTTAGCTCAGTATGTAATTACTCCCTTAAAGAAATACTGAAAAAAGACACTTTGAAGAATACAGTTTGGAGCAATTTTGATTAATAATGAAGTCATTTCATTTCTCAGTAGTTTAGTTCAGAAGACATCAATATCACACACCATTGTATGTTATAGTCTCACACGCAACATACAACAACCCTTAAAACCGACACCCATGCATAGTCCTATACTACCCAGACACACTGCACAGGATTTTTACCCCCACCAATCCTTGGAGCAGTCACAGTCCTTGCTGAAACACACATCTTCACTATATATACACAACGTCTTTAGAAATACTGCAGAAGGCCCCATGCTGGGGGAGGAAAAGTTAAATTATTAGCTTTTCAAATAAATGCCCTATAACTCAGCTTTGCGGAGCGCGAGCTGGGTCGGGGGGGTGCAGCAGCCATGTCGGCGGATGATGGACACACCGCAGCGGGGACATAAACTCTCCCCCGTTAAATCACTTTAAATGGAAATGTTTAGTGGCAGAGATGCAGATGAGCCTGGACCGCCGACTGCAGAGATTGTTTTTCAGTTTCTGAGTCGTCTGAATGCAAGCGTTCTCTCTAACATCTCTCTGTCCGGCCAGGCTGCTGTGATGAATCCAATACAGAGGACAGAATGGCAGAACCAAATCCTTCATGTTTGATTGTATGAGATAAAACTATCTACAATTTGTCACAATCAGAAAATGAACAGAATTACAATAATTATATTCCACATTTTAGCCCACACTCAGTCCAGTACTTTCTGTATCCGGAATCCTCTTTTATACATGTAACCCACAGGCTAAACATCTCTTCTCTTGAGAGAATGAGAAAAAATCTTCTTCCAAGCATTGATTCCAACAGAGGCCCTCGCTGATATGATTACAGATAACAGTGTTTAACTTAATGCATGTAGATGATTCAAATGCCAATATGCATGAGAGGAAGTGTGATTTCTCATTGTTGGCCTTTGATGCAGAAGACCGATACAGTGGCAGAAGACAACTATATTATCAGTATTAACCTAATCACAGCTGCCCCACGGCCAATGATCAGGGCACATATGGTGTCAATATTTCACTTCTGATTGAATTAAGCAGAATACAGTCCTGAGAGGCAATCTGCAACAAAAGCATGTGAGTGTGTGTGCTTTGTATAAACACATACATATTCACGCAGCTGGTTATAGGGCTCAGAAAAGGATTTTTAACTGCATCTAAATGTGCATTACTATATGTAAATGTGTATTTAATTGTTTTATTTTATTTTAATTCTATTTTAAAAGATACAGTCGCGATGCTCTATTATTTCTGACACTGATAAAGAAACAGTGAAATTACTGGAGAGATTAGAAATGCATAACTAAGAGTAGATGTCACACATCAGCCTCTGTGCTCAGGATTTTACAGAAAAGGCACAATTAAAACATGATCCCAGCTACAACAGACAAAGATACCAAATGTATACTAAATGTATTAAAAATGCAGTAAGTGGTAACATCCTGGATGAATTTTCATCAGCCAGGATGTCACCACTTACTGCATTTTTAAACCCTTGCAACTAAAAGGTGATTAAATCATCACACTTGAAAATGGCCACATCAAATGCAGGTCTGTGCACTGTTGCGCTATTGTGCTCGACACAAAGGTGCTGCTGGAGAGTCCCGCAGCCGCGGCCCAGCAGGAAGATGTGCACGCTACACTTCTGCCATCCAACACTTGTGTAATTAAACAGCAGTGCATATTGACCTCATCATGTAGAAAAGCCATAAATTACAGCATACAAGGCCCACTCAAAGGCAGTCCATGCCCAGCTGTGGAGGATGGCCAATAATTCATCATTTTAAAGCAGCAAAAACAAGGTCTTTTCTCTGCAATTAATCACACAGGAAATCATTGCATTTTCCACAGGGCCCCAAACACACAGCAAACTCACAGCCGAGAGCTGAAGCCCACACTAGAGAGCTTGCAGACATTAGACCCACACCTACTTACATCTGCTCACTCTATACTGAACTCAATCTGTAGAGTTCTGCTAAAGTTTGTTGTCTAAAGGAAATCACTCATACACACAAACAAAGAAGTGACATAGAGTGTAAATGTACTGATGTAAATGTAACATTACAATTACAATATATATA
>JBBPDH010000124.1:10775496-10790402 GCA_037974565.1 Clupeocharax schoutedeni
CACATTTTATTGCGTCCAAAGGGTGTTTCTTGGCGGCAGGCCCATTTAAAATTTCTTCAGGAATTTTCCGTTTTCTAGTTATGGGCCTGCCCATTTCTTTATTATTTATTATTCTTCCGTCACACTTAATGCGGCCCGAACCGTGGCTCGCACCCAAGCAACCTATATATGAAAACGTTCGGCTTGTTAGCGGGAGGTGTGCTATTACTTTTATTAGCGTTTTGCATTACCGTGGCGATGCTACACGCCCACAAAGATGGCCGAAATGCCATAGAGAATTAATAGGGGTCAAATTCCCCATGGTCCTGCTCGGACACGCTTTGTCCAAAAGCTACCAAACTTCTTGAGGCTCATCAGGCATATGTCCTCAACAAATAAATGTGGTCCGTGATGACCTGCACTCATTTTTTCCTTGTCTTTCGCTCATCCCTTTTTCACCCATTCACTTGCATTCATTTTTCATCCTATTCAAATGAATGCAATTTTGGGAGAATAGATTCTTAGTCTACATACTGTGACCACATCTCATGAAACTTCATATGAGACCTCAGGCCACGCCCCCAACAACATACATGTGAAAACTGAACAAAGTGGACAAAAGTATTGGGATACATATACACATACGCACGCACATACACGCACACACACACATGCACATGCGCACATACACGCACACAACACAGACGTGCACGCACACACGCACTCATGCACACGCGCACACACGCACACACAGGGACGCACACGCGTCCGCACGCACAAACATGCAAACGCGCAAACACGCACACGCGCACGCTCGCACGCACATGCGCACAAACACGCACACGTGCACGCACACACACACGCATGCACACACACGCACACCACACACACGCGTACGCACACACGCACGCACACACACAAACATATGCACATACCCGCACAGAGCACACACGCGCACGAACAACACACATGCGCGCACGCACACACACACGCACACCCACACACGCATGCAAACACACGCACACAGCACACGAACACACATGCGAACACACACACGCACGCACACACACATACACGCACACACGCACAAACACACGCACACACATACATGTATGTATGCACATATACGCACATGTTATGGTGTTTTCTAGTTTTCTATTTACTCTCCATACACTTTTACCCAGTATGCGTTTACCAAGGGCTCATATGATTAATATGCTACTGCTTAATGCATTCAATATTCACGCTTATTTGACAGACAGACTGTGAACTAGATGTGTATTATAAGAGGACTGCATTACTGGCCTGCACCTTTACTGCTGACGTTCAGGTTTTGCAGCCGTTAAACTGTATTTTACTGAGATTCACACACGCTCGTGTGCCGTGAAAATCCTGTTAAACAGCAAAAGAATAACTGCTCGTATGGCCAAATGCTCTTTTTTTCTGACTCATGTACAGTATATACTACTGCAGTGTTTTTCTCACTCAAAGACTGAAAATTTGACCATAAAACAAACGTTCCGCGTTGTCAGCATATTTTGCCAGTTATCTCAAATGATATCTTTGTAGAATCATACAAAATACACTCCTGTGACTTTTTCCCTCAACTATATAAACGAAAGCCAATACATGACTCATCTTTCACTGTAATGTAAGGCTTCTGTGTAAGCCGTCATATCCATTTCATGGAAACTGATTTTAGTCTCATGCATGTAAATCAATTGTACTATTATTACAACATACTATTTACTGTTACTGTAAAATAATAAGTGCAATTATTTCTACTGAATTGGATTCACACATCAACCTTTAAAAAAGGGTTAAAAAGGGCTATTATGGAGAAAGAAATCTTTAACCTTTATACCTATTTATGTCACCTCATTTAGTTGTTTATAGTACAGCATCCTTAGCTTGAGTAGTTCAGATGTCAAATAGCTGTAAAACATTGATTTATATTATGTAAAGTGTAAAGTGGCCATTTTTGTCTCACATGAACACAGGGCAGAACATAGTTCTTCACAGTACTTCTTCTCTACATTTAACCCATTCACTTGAGTGAATATGAGATGAATACATGAGGGAAGACAAAATTTGTTTAAAAGTAGGAATGAAGCATACAAAGTATAATAGTGAATTTAGAGCTGTATGTCTGTTTCAGCAAGAAGTCATAAATATCATTGTTGTCTTTTCAACAGCTAATTATTTTATATTTTTTACAATGTTTTTCCATTTTCTATGAGGTTTGTTATTGCAGAAGAGATAACAACTGCAGATCTTCTCGATAGACTTACAGTTATGTTGGAACATGACTGACAGAAGTTTGGGTAGTGTCCAAGTCCCGTGTGTGCCTTTGTGTGTGTGTGTGTGTGTGTGTGTGTGTGTGTGTGTGAACCACAGATTCCCTGAAGGCAAAGCCCTTGGAGCTCTTGGATTACCTTGTTCCTCTCCTTCTGCATCTCCTCTCTGGATCCTCTCTTTTTTTTTTGTGAGAATTTATTTGTTGTGGCAGCCACTTACGGTCTTTAGCTCCTCTTACACCTCTCCCAACTGGCCCGAGGAGTCTGGACTCACTCCAGATCAGATATAGAGATATGAACAGACACTCAGAGATGGCAGCCATCCCAAAAGCCGCCTGAGAGTTAGAGAGGGGGACCAAGAAAGAGAGAGAGAGAAAGTGTGAGTGTGTGTGTGTGTAGGGGGTGCGGGGGGGCGGGTTCTCTAAACTGCTTGGTTCGACTAAGCAATATTCTGTATGCCATAAAAACTGTACAATTTGACATAATGATAAGCTGCACCAAATGAAATAATTATTTTAATAATGAGGGGAGTGTATTATGCACATCTAGAGCTGATCCAAAAGGAGATACTGTTGCCTTACATAAACAACAGCGACAGGACCTCGGCACACTAGTTTATTAGACACACAGCCAACAACAGTGTGTGAGGCCAAGCGCCGGCTATCCATCACCTGCGAACAGTGCGCAGCGCGTGAGAGATTGTAACGGGGCCACATGAACAGGGGAGATATACAATCCACAAATACATTTGTGCCAGGCCTCAAATGCTCCCATATCGGCCATCAGTGCAGTCATTTAAAGCGTGTCTGGGAGTGTACACAACAGTAGCTACAATAAGAGACATGAATCATACACCACGGCAGGGCGTAAACGCACATACACACAGCCATTATTTATGAGTTATATAAGACACACCGAGAAGATGGAGAGCATTGCAGTGAGAAAGGCTGGCGTGATTGGAAATAAATGAAGGTGTAAACTTGAGGATTGAATCACTAAGTTGTGAGTGCAGACATGTGTGGGTGGGTGTGGTAAATGGGGCCACATCCCCGCCGCACAACACTGCTGCCCCCTCATGCAATGAGATTTTTGCCTCCTTAATGGCAAATTAAATCAGTCCAGTCGTTATATGGTATATATTTCTCATTATGGGACTGCTATAAGAATAAGACTATTAACCCAATTTCGTTTTGTTTTAAGTAATTTTATCTAGACAATTTGTCTTCTTCTACCGTAGATCATTTCTTTCAAAATACAGTGCAGTGCTCATTTTTAAATATAATGCCTCAAACAAGCTACATTATGATTATTATTGTAAAATAATTTCACTAGGTCTCTAAACTGCTTGGTTTGACTTTACAAGGAAAAATCCTAAGTGAAACAAACATAGTATCTTAGTATACAGTTCATATTGTCATGGCCGGGGAGGCTAAACCCCCACGACCATGAACTGCCTCTTGGGATTGAACAGGCAGGAGAACGAGGATCCATTCTGTGTTCTTTATTCAAAAACATAAAAGCAAAAATAAATAGGGCTCGTTGGCCGTTACTAGAGCTGTGCACGAGAACTCAGACTGCGGTTATAAACAGAGAACTGAGGATAGCTGAGGACAACTGAGGATAGCTGAGGATAATGACCAACAAACTAAGGAAACACAAGCAGAATTTAAATACACAGACAGGACTGGGGAAAACACGAGGCACCTGGGGAACACAAACAGGAAACAGGTGAGGGCGAACACACTACAACGGACTACAAGAACACATATAAAAATAAGAACCCTAAAAACCCAACAAAGACCCAGAGTAAAACAGAACAGGACAAGCACAACCAAACAGAACAGTAAAATAGTGGCCCTAGTGGCCACTGACCATGACACATAAATATATACTGTTTGTTTCACTTTTTTTGTGTGTTTGTATGTAACGAGCTAACATTAACAGGGCAGTGTATTTTACACATTCTTTTGTCTTTTACACATTTTCTTTTGAATTATACAGTAGTATAATCCCATTTGACAGTGTAACATTGTAAACCAAAAACTTCAAACAATGTAGAAGTTGAAGAATTTTCCCTTAATTCACTAGGTGGTGGCCTAGTGGTAGCATACTTGCCTCTGGACCAAGAGGTCATGGGTTCAAATCCTACCTTCTGCACACCACCACTGTGTCCCTGAACAAGACCCTTAACCCCAAGTTGCTCTCATTCCTGTAGTTAAGGAATGGAAGTCAATTTGGATAAAAGCGTCCGATAAATAATATAAATGAAACTTTTGCCCGTTTTCTAAAGTTTTTTTTGTGGCTGAAGCATGAATAAAGTTGCTCCTTGGGCTTCACTGTAAAAACTCTCATGGCATGATGTGGAACTGTGTGCAAGTGACAAAGGTTTTCAAAGTCATTAAATCTCTGTCCATCCATCAGGTTACTTTGGAGTAAATCACGTTGCCAAATTGTGATGAATCCACCAATCAGGAATCTTTTAGAACCAAGTAAGAACCATGTTTCTGTGGTTCATTACAGGGGAATTATGAAAGGATGATACTAGAGACAAACTCTCTTTCCCTACAAGCACATACTGAATTATAACTAGTTTGTTCTTTTAAGGCCCCTTGCTCCAATGTAGCAGTTTGGAACCAGTCCAGACAAATCTCAAGTCCCCTGCACTTAAAGGACAAGAGCTCTCACTGAACAGCTAGTGCTTGCATGCTAGTGTTACAGTACAACAAGAAAACTCTACCTCAAATCTACCTCAGTCAGAAGGAAATACAGATCTACTACAAATCGACATGAAACCTATATCATTCACAAGTTATCATAATTGTTGCTGCTGCCTCACAAAAGACTCACAGTAACAGATCTGTCTGAACACTTGCCCTTTGCTCCCCCAGGGAAATGTACATGAATTAACATACACAAATTTTCTCATTTGAATCACAAAAAGAGAAAAGTAGATCTCAATTTTCCAGCTCTGCCTCCACAGTCTCTATGCGTGGAAAGTGTCCTCAGAAGCTGTAATTGAACTGCAGTACATAAGTAATGCAGCAATGATGAACAGGCTGGCTGAGACAGTTGGCTGTTTGATGATGGCAATATTGAGCAGCCAAATGAGATACTTGTCAAATGCGGCTTTAAAGGAGAGACGGGGAGCAGTGGCGGTTTTGGAAAGTCATTTGTCTACGAGGTAAATGGCAGTTTTGACATGTTGTGTCTGCTCGACCTAAGAAAGACTCTGGGAGGAAATCACACACTCCCACAAGCAGATGATCTGCTTCAGTTTCTTTTCAGGTGTTTTGGATATCTAAACTTTTTTCTGTAAAGTAATATGTATCTATTATTACTCAATTACAAAACAGCTTTAATGCCAACAAAGCATTTGAGGAGACAAATGGCTAATAATTTCTATAAAGGTGGTTTTCCGAGTGCAGATCAAACCTAATCTTGTACTAAATTACACACACAGTCAGATTCTTGCGTTACACTCCACAAAAAATCTGGCCAGAGTTAATCTATTATAGTCATAGGAAGCAATGGTGTGTCCATAAACAGTCTTAGATGACAACATTTACATGATATAGAGTATCATCCATGTTGTGGAAGTAGTTCAGTGGGTAGGATACTTGCCTCCAGACCAAGAGGTCATGGGTTTGAATCATGCCTTCAGCACCACCACTGGGTTCCTGAGCAAGACCCTTAACCCCAAGTTGCTCCAGGGAGACTGCCCCCTGTAGGTAGGGAATGGAAGTTGCATTGGATAAAAGCGTCTGATAAATGCTGTAAATGTAACTTATAAAATGTTAATCAAAATTGAATGTGGGGTACTGTAATATTTTTGCTGAACTATTCCTTTAAGGAACCAAAAGCATTGTGCCAAATAACCTTTTTTCTGCACCTTTATTATTAAAGATGCGTATATGAATTTCATCAACCCTGTCGCAACCATGTGCAACTGTGTCTTCACTGAGAGAGAGAGAGAAAAAAAAGGCCTGAGTCTGACATAACAACTGTTTAGGGAAGACGTTTTGTCCAACAGACTATTTACCAGCGTCAGAGGGGGTATCCATTCCCTGTCACAGCCGTCATACATCTCAGGGGCGAGAGAGAGAGATTGCAGCCCAATTACCAGCTGATATCTAATCAATACGCTGCTTATTCGTAGAGCAGGAAGTAAAGGAGTGGACCCCTGGGAGATGGAGTTCAAATTACTCCTCTGTCAATGCAGGATGCAGCAAATGATGGCAGAGCATGCAGAGGAAGGGCAGAGAGAATGGAAGCATAGGAGAGAAATCACGAGACTCTTCTTCTAAACAATTAATATTGAGTCAGATATACCACAGAAAGAGGTTTGGCTCTGGGGGAATTTTGCAAGGACAGACTGTCTCAGTGGTTTAAATGTTCCAAAGCAATAAACCCAGAGACAAAAGACACTCTAATATCTAATGAAATGGAGTTTTGTATTGGGATGTAAAGGAGTGTCCTACTTGATGAACATCTGTGACTATGAAGAATGCCACGTTAAACAGACATATACAAATTTTGCAGTATTTTTAATGAGATGATTTCAGGACTGGTGTAATAGTAGCGATTTCAGGATTTCAGTAATAGTAGCGGTTGGTAATAATGTATGAGGACATTTTAGAAGGACTCACCTCCAGATTTGTCCTGGTTAAAAGACTTTGTGTCGGAGCTAGGTTTAGTGTTAGTGAGCATGTTGATGGTTGAAGGATTTGTGTCCTGCAGTGCACTGGAACTATTCGTTCTCATTTCCCCTGACAGGCCATTCCCGAGTTGGATTCAGCTGGAAGTGGCTGCCTTCATGAAGAAATATGGCTGCCCGTTCTCTCTTTCAGGCACCCACCACACGTCCACACTCATACACAGAGACAGTCATGAGCATTTTTGTAATGTAACGTATAGCAGATACTCATGAAAATTTGATTGAACAAATCCTATATCAGGTGGCCCAGAATGGTGTATCCCAGTACAAAAAGCAGTGTATTAAATTTAGTTAGAACTAATGGAGTCTAAGGCCTCATTTAATTCTGATTCAGTGGTACTATTTATGACTGAATGTTTTCCAGTGAATTGAAGAGATTTGGACTTCTAGCTCTAGCTTAATCTAGGATAGGCTACATTAAACTTGACTAGCTCAACTGTGAAAAGCATTTGGAATCCATGATTATTCAGATCAGCGCTCAAAACCAAACTGCAGATGTTGGTTCGTCTGACTGTCAAACAGTGTAAACGGTGGCACTGGCAGCTTAAGGAGTCTGAACCAATTTAGGAGAAGTTTCAAATCACAACACTAAGCACTAATCAGACTTTTCAGAACCTTACATTTGTATGAACTTCAATGCAGTTGAGACTGAGAGAACAATGGCCTCCTCATCTTCTTAACTGATTGAACGACTTCTATGCACGTCGGCCCAACACTGCGCCATGTGTGTTGATGAATTTTCAAAAAAAAAAATTCATCTACACATCAAAAGTCCCATAAACCCAACACACAAGTGTGATTCTTGAGTTCTGCTAAAAGGAGAACAATGCACCGTTTTGAAAATCAATTGGTAACACTTCTTAGCTTTTGATGGCACCTAATCCATTCTGGGCTCTTAGAAAGCGAGGGAAAAGATGGGAAAAAAGTCAGAGTGCAGGCAAGAGAATATGCACAAAGCATTGTGTATTCCAAGGACTTTAGTGTCGTGTTGTTTTTTGCCGATTGGCCTGCGTGGTGTTAAGCTCTTTAGTCCTTTTGGCTAATGAGACAGAGAGAAGAAGGAGGGGGGGATTACAACAGCCAATAGCCATGAGTCTTACTAAGGCATAAATGCAGTTCAATCCAAACACAATATCATGTGTTAGCCGTCTTGGCAGTAACAGCAGATAGTAGGCTTTACCAGAGAGATTGAGCTTACTGAAGAATTTGGTCACAATTATGAGCGCCTTGCTTTTAACCCCATCTTCTGCTGAGCTAGTGGAGGCACCCCGAAGCCTGTTGGTGCTCTGTATATAACTTTTAATTTTGCAGTTGGCCAATCATTGATGGTTAAGAGGGAGGAATTGACTTAAGTGAAAGATCGCTCACACTTGATTTCCTGAAGTCATAAAAATAACAGAAGGTTCTTAACTATCCATAAAATCTTGCGAGGGGAGATGAGGAAATTAATTAAATTAGCGCACTCATGGCCACATGACTCTCCTTTATGCTTTCCTTGCCTTTTTGGGTGGATGAGTGCAATATTAATAAACCGTGTTAAATATACACTACATGAGAAATGGTCTATTATCCATCATGACATTAGTATGTCCCTCTTCAAAAAAAGGATTTCAGGGGACTTGTGTGTCAAAGGTCTAATGTAGCACTGACAGGCCTTAACACTGAACAATGAAATTTCACAAGACTTTGGCTCTTCCTAACTCAATGTTTCAGTCACCTTTAGTATCATTATTATTAGATTCATTACAATCACGTGGAACTCCTAGGTCATGTAACTCCACCCCCTTCAACCCCCCCCTCAAACACACACACATACTCACAGTCACCTTATAAATCTCTTCTTAAAATAAGCTTGCTGGCAGGCTCAAGGGGCGGGGCTTGGTTTAGGAAGCAAGCAGTCTTATTGGCTGGATATGGAGATGTCTTATATGATGATAAATTTCACGCAGGTGTCACCCTCTTGCCTGCAGGTGAGGATTGATGGGATAGAGGAGGGTGATCCATCATCCCGGGCAGGTGGTGCCGTATCGGAATTTCGGAAATCTGTTCCCAATCACACCTACAAGCGGGCAGCCACATAAGAAAACCCCCTCCATTCTACCCCCCATCTGTACGCCGGTACCGGAAATCAATATGAGGCACTCAAGGTCAATGCACTGTTAGAGAGCTCCCTCCAAACCTTGACGGATAGATTGCTCTCAGAGACAGTGAGCGTGAAGGGGGAATTGACAGTTTCTCTGTGCCGACTGCGGAAGGGACGGTCAGCCCTAAGAAGTGCGTCACAGAGCCAGTTGGTTGTCATTCAAGCTAGAGGCCTCCCCTCAAGGCAGTCTTACTGATGCCAAACTTGGCCCAAGAAAGAAGTCTATTTGATATCTGATCAAAGTTAAGAAGTGCGTCATTTTGCTCCTTATTCTTACGGATTAACTAGAAGTCACCTTGCACTGATTTCCTCTGCTGTAGCGTCTGAATTGCATAAAGCTCAACAGCTCTGATTCTTTACAGTAACTTTCCAAAAAGCTCCCTTTACTTACAAAGTAAACTGGACCTGTATTATTAATTGTTCTCAGACCTCAAAATTGATCAAATCTGATAGTTTGGAGAATGTTTTAGAAAAAAGTAGGGTATAGACTATTGAAATGACTTTTTTTAGAAATGACTTTTTTTTTTAGAAATGATTTTTCTTAGAATTTCACATAAACTCCTTCATCTCTGCCTCTGCTGGGCAGGTGGTGACCTAGTGAGTTGCCCTTGTTATTGGAAGGTCATGGGTTTGAATTCCAGAACTGTCAGTGGCACCACTGAGATGCCCTTGAGCAAGTTACCGTCCCCACACACTGCTCCCTAGTGGCTGCCCACTGTTTCACTTGGTGAATGAGTTAAAAGCAGAGAAGAATTTCACTCTGTTAACACTGTGTCTTGTGCACTGTGTTCTACTGTGTTCATGTGTGACAAAAATGACCACTTCACAATTTGCACCCTGTGTGGACCACTCAATGAGATAATGAGAAAACACTTGTGCATTATATACTGAACTTGAGCTAAATAAACTGAAAAATCGAATCTAATGTTCACCTAATTTATACTTACATGCACATAAGAATGAGTACAACTGTCCTTCCCCCTCACAACATAACATACACGCTCCTTTCAGTGTGAAACACACTGGGATCCATCACTGTCATACGGCTTCTGCAGGCATCATGAGAGCAGTGCAGTGTTCTCTGTGCAGGACATATCCATCAAGAAAGAGGCACTGCATTACTTCTAATTATGCCCAGTACAACACCAAGGTCAAGCTCATGAACACACGACCTGTCAGACTCATGACGAGAAACTCACACCAGCTCAGGCTCCTCACACACCTTCGTATTAAACATGGTGCTTTGGTTGCTCCCCACTTTCTAGAAGGTGACCTCATGAGCAGAATAATACCTTCTTATCGCATTTGGTATACACCAAGTCTATTAATCCCCAGCCCTTTTTAATGGATTTATAACTGAACTAAAATGCTAATATGCCCAGTCCTGCCTTGTCAAAGACCATCATTTTTCAGCTCAAATGGACAGACAGTAAGATCAGCACTTAACTCATATCACAGGTTTTGTTTAGCCAACAGGACTGATCCTCACTTTAACTTTGCAGATATCCTGGAAAATCCAAGCACTGTGTACTGTTTAAAATTGATTATTCATGGGTTCATGCTAGTGTTATGGGTCTCTGGATGTTTCTATATCTACTGGATGATTCTTTGGAATTCTTTTTCAGTGAATCTGCTGATTCCAATATTAAAGTTTCTAATATCTTTTAGGTTAAAAATCTTTTAGATTTGTAGATCTAATCTTTTAGATTTGATATAAACATGTTCGAAGAACGTACAGATTCTCCAGACACCTCATTAAACAGCTTTTCCTCATACCAAATGATGGCAAAGATGGCAGAGCTATTAATATCTTTCATTTACCAAAGCAAAGACCAGGAGATTTAAAGAAAACTCTTCAGTGGTCAAGAATTGGTAATCAACATGGGGGTATTGTTGGAGAGAAAAAGGAGAAAAATCATGGTTTAAGAATTATACAAACACATTATACAGTATTTCCTGTGATGTTTATAGTGTGTGTGGATGAAACTGGACAATTTTCTGCTCCAGTGGCTTGTTTAGTGCTGGCTAAAATAATGTCAATTTAAATGGATGTAATTATACACCATCTTTGGCATTCACTTCTATGCCTGTGCTGCATAAATACAAAAATAAATAGAGGTTGAATTTTTGAGGTCCTTGAACAGTGCATTAACAAATTGCTCAAAGTCAACTTTAAAGTTCCCTCTGGACAGGTTCTGTACAATATAGTCTACAAGCTGTTTAATGGAAAGCTGCATCTTTCTCTCAAAACACACCGTTGTGTCTTTTTGATTTATCAGCACTACTGAGACAAACAGATCAACTGTGGTGGTCTCTTCATTTCCGTGTGATATTTTCAAACAACTTAAACAGCTGGGAATTAAATCTTACATTGATTTCAGTGTAAAAAATGTGTAAAGTTCCAGTGTCACTTTTAATTAATTTAGCAGATTTTGTCACATTCAACACATTAGGTCATGTTTCTTATAATAAAGCAGTAACTGGAGAAGCACAAGGCCTTCAATTCATCTAATAGCTTAATCAGCTGGAATAATCATAATTTCACAGATATAATTACGCCACTTCTCTCTGAGGGAAGAAGTGAGGGGTGTCCACACCATTGTTTTGATAGAAGAGAAGTAATCAAATGTTTGGTAACATTGTCTATATCACGTAATACATTGTAAACGTTTATGACATACATAATACATTACACTGACATTAGCTTGTATCACTTACATTGTTATCGCTATCAAGTAAGAGTCGAGGAATTTACATTCAGTAACATCTATTGTATCTCTTTATGATGCTCTATTGTATGTCATTAAACTGATTCTAAACATTTTTGGTTTAAGACAGGAATTCCAATATTACCAGAATTCCAATAAGACTTGGGATTCAAAGTGTTTGCTATATTTGAACAGATAATAGAATACATAATGAAATGTAACGGATTTATATGCCCTTAATTTATATGACTCTTTATATGCATATAAAAACTGAGATTTCAGCCATTTTGCAATGTGCAGCATGGATCTAATAAACTTGGACATGACATATATGTAGATTATGCATTGATAACATCTACTGAATCACAGGCTATGAGTCATTATACCTCAGAAACATCATCAGCATGTGTCATCCATTTGTGTCACTATATCATGATCCATGTCATAATGCATTCCCACTGATTGGCTACTATATATGGGCTGTAGCAGCAGTCACATTCTGAAATGGTCATCCTATTGTTGTGACACTGTCAGAATTTTGCCACAGGCCATCTTTGAACCTCACTCACAGTGCAAAAAAGACCATCCTTCTGATGCTCAAACAAAGATATCTTCACAAGTCCACCATTATTTTATAAAATGTTTCGCTCATAACACAAGTGCATATGATATATTGTTCAGGCTCATTACAGGGACTATAAATGCAGTTGTCAGCTTTGTAAATACTTTTATCCAATTCAACAGCTATTACTGTTGTTATATGCTTTTATTTTTATTGCCTGTGAAAGGTATACAAAAAACGACATTTTAAACATAATTTTTATACTTATCATAATTATTGTTAGTCTTGCTAGGTTTATAATAATAATTTTTTAAAAATATTATTATTGTTATTATTATTATGTTGTTGTTGTTAATACTATTTTTCAAATAATAATAATTATTATTGTTGTTATTATTGTTAAGCTGACAAATCTAAATTTGAATAATAATCTGGAACTGAAACTTTCATCGATTGTGTGAGCTATAGCTTTAGTAGTATAAAAACTCTTGACTCTGAGCTCACTTCACTCTCGGTGGGTGAGAACACAAGGGTTATAAAGTTGTAATCCATAAACTATTCAAACAGACCATTGGTACTGTGGGCTACTCCAAAAGGGGGAAGAGAGCCCGGCTTCTTTAATAATAATCTGAAAGTAATTAACTGCATATATCAATGGTGGGGCTGTCATATTTGTGTCCATTGGAGCGTGAGTGGTACTAATTCTGAGTTGGTCACTGTAAAAAGCCACGCTAGAAGAGGCAAAGCTTTGATTACGCTCAGAGGCCTCCACTTTCAGTCTTTACTGCAGAGCCACTGCACTCAGATCAGCTATTAAGATAAACTGGCCAACTCAATTCAGCTTAATGCCTGATGAGAAACTGCGCTCCAAACAGTCGTGGATTTGCATTCTTAAAAAATTCATTAAATTACTACTTTTATAGACTTTTGGTTTTAACATTATTTGATGGAATTGAACTATGTGATTTGCATATTATCCAGCGCATGAAAATTCCTGCCTAGCTGCCATGCAGGAGAGGAGAGTATTTGCATTTCATTTCAGAAAATCATGCCCTGATAAAGGGAAAGAAAATAATATTCAATATATAACAACTGCAAGTAACTATTAAAGTCATAAGTAATAAAGTAATAATTAAGAATAAATGCAGTTTTTTTCATTTTTTTCCTCAATCAGGGGTTTGTAAATAACATACAAACAAACAAATGTGTAGCATTAGTTCATAATCAAGTCAAAGAAGCACAAAAATATTTAGTATTCCTGTAAAAATTGTCAGAGCAGGACCGATCAGCCAGATTTCAGAGAATAAAGAGAAGTAATTCCTTTCAATTCTTTTCTCCAGAAAACAGTCGCAGTTGTGAATAAAGGTGCATCCTGCACTCCTGACTCAGTTAAATTAACACATTGAGAATGAGCGGAGGACAAGAGCACTCTGTTCTCATTAGAAATGAGGGAGTCTACAGTACAGTCATACTTCACTGTCAGCACACTCCTATTCATAGCATGTGTTTGGGAGCGAGGCTCGGGGAGGGTCCAGCACAAACCCACCATACATGCCTGCATTAGCTCAGTATAAAGGGCAAAGCAGGCAGAAAACTTTAGCTAATATTAACGGCATCAATCTCAGCATGGAGACATCATTAAAAGTGACAAAAGCTTCCAAGGAAGCATCCAAGTTTCCTTAGAGTTTCTCTCATTAGTGATTCTTTTACAGAGACATCCTGATGGAGTTAACATGCATGTGTCTACTGATATCCCTCTTTAATATAAGGTTAGGGAACACCACATCCAAAATCAAAGGTCTGTACTTTAGCATATAGCATTAAAAAATGCCTTCCCTAATACAAGGTTCACAAACTTTATACTCACTTTATAAGGTCAAAGGTCCAGGACAATGAGTGAAAAGCAAATCTCTTTTATTAAATTTGCTTGCAATCAAAAGAAATGGTGCTGTTTACCTATAATTGTGTTCTTGTGAACCTAATCAACTCTCTGTTTTGAGAGTGTAGTGTAATGTGCACTGTAGATTTAACAATAACCTTGGTTAACTTAATTACTGTAATACCTCCACAAAGTGACGACGGCACATACCTTCTTTTTGAGTGAATCTTATAATAACGTGGGTATTTCGCTCACTCGTGCTCGCAGGACTGTACATGAATATCCGTTAGCTAATGTGGATGTGGATGTGAAGACTAAGAATTGCTTCATACGTGCGCTGACAGACAACGTTGATTTTGATTATTCTCAGGACAGATTCACCATAAAAGTCTTAAATGTGTTATATTTTCCTAAACAAATCATTTGTTGAATCATGAACTTAATTTGGTGGCTCGGTGGCCTAGTGGTTAAGGCATCCGCCCTGCGACCACAAAGTCCGGGTTCGATCCTCAAGACCCCTAGGCACCGCCGAAGTACACTGAGCACGGTCCCCATGCACTGCTCCCCGGGCGCCGTGTTCCTGGCTGCCCACTGCTTCACTCGGTGAATGGGTTAAATGCAGAG
>JBBPDH010000124.1:10791708-10805804 GCA_037974565.1 Clupeocharax schoutedeni
GTGTTTGGACTGTGTTCAATAAACTCCCCGCTGGTTTCCTCACAGACGTGGCATCCGTCCCTTCATCCTCATCCCAGTACCCCTGACACTCCGCCACGAATGTAAAAATACATTTTATCCCTGAACCTTATTGTAAAACTGCAGACCAGTGATTCAGGCATCAGGCAATGTACCCTTAAACATTTCATCATCATACTTTAATAAGTTTCTGAGAAGCATTAACAGCAAATAAGTTTCTTGCTCAGCACATTTCTATAGAATGGCACATTTTAAACGAAACCCCTGAAAGAATTGTGTGGAAATTTGGTAGCGTTCTCCTTTAAAGCAACAGAACATTTTAAATTTCGCTGACAGGTATAATCATAGAGCCGGATATGAAGTGTTCAAGGTGTTAGATCTTGTTCATATCGTTTAAATCTACTGCTGATCCGGTTTACATAACATTAAAGAGTCTAGAACATATGGGGCCTTTATTCTCCCCACAGCAAGGTTTACAGCACCAAATAAAAGCACAAGTATATGATTTTTATGACACAGGAGATTACCAAAGCTTTTTCATGGCACCCTGGTGGCAGAGAACATAAAAGTGACAATCAGGAATAGCAGTGTGGATCGCCATAGTGCACACACCCAGAGTAATGCTGCAGTTGTTAGATTTGCCCTGTGTGTTGATATATTGTGTGTTGTGTAATACGTAAGATCTTCTGATTGGGTAAAACCTCTGTGTATAGATGCCTGCAAGGATAATGGAATTATATTTTACAGACACATTCAAATCAGTAGTTACAAAAAAGGTTCATAACTATTTTCTATCCAATAAACAACATATGTCCAGAGCCTTTCAGTACCAAGTAAAGGTCTCCACCTCAGGCTTCAGTGGAACAATAAAAATGACTCCTAGAATACTTCTCGTTGACCTTTCATATTATTGTTGAAAAAGTTAAACTAACAGTCTTCTTTAATACTGTTTTTAATACTGTTGTTTCTCCTGCCTGCACCTGATACTCCCCCCTGTTACCTCTCCTAGGAGTCTGTAAAATATTGATAAGTGTGATCAGCTGGTAGTGGAGTGGTTCTGGCTGGGCTTCAGCGGGAGTATTAATGCTGAACAGTGTGTCTGGCACAGTTCCAAGAACACGGCCAGCCCCTCACTGAGCGGACCACATGTTACATCTCACTGAGCCATCACTGATACGTCAGGCTCAACAGCCAGAATACATGTGAACTAAGACACGCACACACATTGCAATACACACATACACTCTTGTGTTGCTATTGTCTGAACTGATGGATCACTGTAGCTGAGTGATCTTATTTAGTCTTTAGTCTTTTGACCCATTTACTTCTTCAAGTGAAACATAACATTTATGCAAAAGACCGTTTTCATGGAATCTGTCCCCAGTATGTTTTCCTTTCATTACAGGGACTTTCATAGTATATTGTTATCATCACTAACAGAAAAAACATTGCCACATATTTAATGTGATTTTACATTTTAGCAAAATCTAATTTAAAAAATATTTGTGGAATAAAAATCTCATTCCATTAAAATAAATTAAAAGATTTTTTTTATCATCCTGTAATTTTAACATTTTTGGAGATGTGATATTTTGTATTTTATATGTGATATTTTGTTTTGACAGTGATGTTATACTGTTGTTTGTAATGATAGATGCAATGTGCTATATTCTGATTTATACAGTTTACATATTTGCCCACTTAATACCCTCAGGAGTGTATACACTTTAATATTGCACTGTTGTGTTGTAATTTATATTGAACCATAATGTCTGTTTTAACTCTACTATGCATAGTCTGCGTCTTGATCACTTGTGTTAACACAATGTGTGTGTGTTGCTAGAGCAACATCGCTCCTTTTCAGACCTCTCTCTCTCTCTCTTTATTCTTCACTGATATTTTTAAAGAAAGTAAAGACATGCATACATGCAGGTCTACACACGTTTAAGGATTTTGAGATGTTCTCTCGTTTGACTACTGCTGACAATTGCTGCTCCTTTGCTGCTTCACTGCTATCGTCATTTCAGAGATACATAACAAAATCATATCAGATTTCCCCTCCAGGCCACATTCGGACCCCATCAGGACCTATTACATCTACAACTTCTGTATTGTTTAGCAGCATCGTTTTCAACATCAGTCCACACATGCAGTCTAGACAGAACAAAACAAGAGTCATCAAAAAGGAAAGTTTAAAAAGCCGGGGGGTGAGCACTCACCTCTTTAACTACATTAGACAGACCAGCTCTGCAGAAAAAACAGGATTCGCCCCAAGGCCACTTTAATGCAGGTCATTCCTCACTCGTAATTAACTTCAGCACTCATAATCTGCACTTAGGTGCAAAATATCAGCAATGATGAAGCTGGTCCACTCTGCTGGGCCTCAGACTTTCACTCAGGTGTCAAACTGTGTTCAAATTTCAATGAGCAACAGCACACACTTCAGCATCTCCTAAAAAATAATGTGAGTCTCCTTATTAATCTCAATAAACATAGTATGCAGTTGATAGATCAAAAAGCCTGATATTGCAGTTCATATCTACATGTTAGTTTTATTCATGTCATGATTTAAGAGCATATTTCTGTGAAAAGTCATGATCTGGATTGCATTTTTGTCATCAAATGTCAGTACTGGATAGAGAAAGGCAGGCATTAACCATACAAGTTCTCATTTTTCTGTGGTTTTTCCCCCTCTGGTTATCTATAAGAAATGTTCTTTCAAGTCCCACAGTGGTCTTATCTATTTGTGTGCAGTATGTATTTGGGGGGAAAAAACATTCCATGTAAGGAAAGGGAAGATGTCAGCAGTTTTAGACCCCCCCCCCCCCCACTCTATTTCTCTCTTTCTCTCTCCTGAATAAGACACAGAATAGAGTATGTAGACTGGGTTCTTTGCTAGATGAACATACTTATTACCATAGTTCCATACTCTAGGGCTCCCATATTGCCAGTGCCAACTGTTTTCCCTTGTTCTACTTTTAAACCTGCTTTTTAAAGCCACATAACAGGTCATAATCTTACTGTGCTAATATTGTGTAGAAATATGGTATGGCATATGGTGCCAAAATAGGCTATGTTGTACATAAGAAACCTAAACACCACAGCTTCATGTGCACAAAACAATCAAAACTGAATGACAGCTCCCAAGAGCTGCTGGCCTTATCATCAGACTGCAAGTTCACAGGCATCCAAGGCTGCGAGTCTGAAAGAGCATAAATGGCCTGGCTCTCGGCAGATTGGTAGGGTGGCCCTCCCTCTCCCCACCACTCAGAACGATGCTAGTCAGTGTCTGTTAGTTGACTTACTAGAATTAGCAGTTAGCATTGATCCCAAGCACACTGAGCTCATTGAGACCAATGATGTGCATTAGAGACAGTTTGAACAGATGTGGTGGCTGATTTCACATGACCTCCTGCTGCTCATATTGTGTAACTGGGGGAAGCTGAGCTGCTCCCTTTGCAACTACGTCTATTCTCCTGTTGGAACATTGCTGTGAAATTTGACTGCATACGATGTTCTCCCCACCCTATATCATAACGATGTGGATTTAGCATGCAATTTAACAGCATCTTGATGGCAATTTCAAATATGAGATTTTTGTTGTTTGTCATTAGAGAACTCTGTACTGCGCTTCCTGTCTAATTTATATTCACATATTTGCTGCTCTTTGTTGTCATTGGATTTTGTATTAATTGTGTTTTCATTCAGTCACACTGTATTTAAAGTTTTAATTTTTATTTCTCAAAACCCATTTATTTCCCAAACCCCTTATTTCCTGTACAAGTGAGTGCGGAGGTTGGTTGGTTAATTTAGTTAGTACTTAGTCATTAGTACTGACAGGCAGGTTTACAGTTTCGAAGAGAAACCACCACAATTACATTTATATGGCTTTCTATCATGTGTAACTGTAAAGTACTTATAAGAACAAATTAAACCCCTCAAGTAACAGCTGACATTACTGTACCTGTCAATTCCACTTCAGAAATGAACATGTACGTTCAGTTTAAGCTGAGAGATACAACAAAAAGAAAAGTATCCACTCAAAATAATCCAAATGTTCTTATATTTACAGAAGTCATATGCGTGAGGATCTTAGCAGTATTTAAAGGAACAACTAATCCTGCAGTACTTGAACTCTCACAGCAGTGATCAGGATGCTAATAGTGGAGCTAATGATGCTCATATAATGCTAAATGCCTCAGCAGAGGTCATTCTGGAGGATAGAACGCTTAGCAGCCAATCACGTGTCCTCTTTAGGGCCAGGAGGAGCCAAAAGCAGCTAATCTCAGAACTGGGGAGGATTAGGCCATAATATTATTGCGTTGTTTGATGAGGGATTAAACACAGAAAATCCAGTTCTTCATATGGGATTCCTCATTTGAGATAGCACACACATTCAGCTCAGATGCTAGCTGGAAAGTTTGCCTCAGCCCAACCCCCTCGCTCTTTCTTCTGCACACACGCATTTAAACAAACAGCCATGAGTGTGCACTCGTCTAAATGTATCAATATATGGCAAAAGCACTGTAAAGTATTTAAAGTGGAATCATAAGGAGCATGAAAAAGTCATATAAATTAATTCATATAATTAATAATGATCAGACATCAGGATCAGGAAACAGAATATACAAGCTGATTTTTAAAATTACAATTCATTTTAAATGTTATCGGGGTTATCGGCGTTAACGGCCCAGCTCTAATATATATATGTGTGTGTGTGTGTGTGTGTGTAATTTTTTTGCTTAAGCATAATTTTTTTTTACAATATAAAATATTTATATTTATTTATATTTATTTATGTATTTTTGGTTTATTGTCCTAACATAAATTCATACAGTTGGGGAAATGATGCAGTACTACATTAACATGAAGCAGAATAATTCATATCTTTATGTCTGAAGGGTAATTAAATATTCAAAGCGTTTATGTGTGAGACAGCTATATCCAATTTTAGACCGGAAGGAAACTTGTGATCAAGGTAATGAAGATTGTACCATAAGGACTGTCAAAATAGATCACAAATGAATGCATAAACATAGATTTAGGAACAAGCTATTTAATTATCTATAATACTTGACTATTAAAAACATTTTAAAAAATAAAAACTTTTATAAGAATGTAAGAATATTTTTCATAAGAATGTATGTCTTTATAACTGTGTGCCACAAAGCCTGAGTAACATGTGAGCAACATTTTTATTACATTTTTTACAGATTTGTCTCCAGGGATCTGCACTTTAGGACACTGGCTTTTTTTTTGCATGTATTAGCATATTTTCACACATTAATCATGCCTTGATTATTGTTATTTCCCTTGTAATAGATGGGGTCATTAGAAAAAAGAGCAAAAACTAATTTAATTCAAAAATAAAAATTGGAATCACTGAAGACGTGATTAAGTTACTCGTGATCTCTTGTGCCCCATCCGATTACTCTTAGTCCCCTTACATGCCACATTCTCATTTATTTATTTATTTATTTATTTGTTTATTTATTTATTTATTTATTTACTACACTGTCCCATGTAACACTCGGAACACATAGAGTGCTTCAGAGGATACACAGTCATACTTATCTTTTATTAACCATCTTCCAATTATGAGAGAAAAAGCTTAACGCTATCTGACACCTTGCATGTACAATGAAAGTGCTTAACACTGTGGAGATGAGCAGGAAAAGACAAAGCTAATATAATCACTCTGCTCTTCCTGGGGAGATAGAAGAGTGTTGGACTGTCAGGGTAATGAATGAAAGTAGACATTAAATCAGCCCGAGATATTCCAGTCTGCCAGCTCCTCTCCTCCACACCAGCCAGCGTGTTGACACATTTTTCCCCGGCACCATTTAGAGCGAGCTGGCATCATTAATTGATAGTATTGCCAGTAAATTGGCAACAATGAAAAGACAAATTATGCGCTGGGAAAGTGGTATAGAGGGAGGATTTACAGTATTTGAATAATTTAGACCCCCGTGGTTAATTTGACAGGATTGTTATTCTCGGGGAAGGCCCCGCTGCTTGAGGAATGAACGGCATGCAATGGGCCCTGGTGCTCAGTAATCAGCCTTTCTGCCAGTCAATACAGGACTGCGTGCTACAAATGAATCTGTAAATGTGGTTAAGGGGTGGTAAATATTTAGATAGAGAAAAAAAGAGAGAGAAAGAAAGAGAGGGAGAGAGCTGATACTGAGCCGATTGAATTAAAATGTTAGTGCTTTTCCTTTGAGGTTTTTCATTTGAGCTCCAGTGTAGGAAACAGCACCATGTGCTTTTGATCACACGAGCTGCTGGATTGCTCCATAATGAGAACGCTAAAGACAGTTTTGCAAGATAGGAGTGCTGCAGTGCTGCCACCACAATTACAGACCAGGTGGCAGTACGGCTTGAGGAATACCAAGTTTTGTAGAGTATTTTGGACTTCCAAACTAAAACATACCTTTAATGTGTGAGTTTATTTAAGTCTAACCTTGGATGGTTTACTACTTTGATGGCTTTGAAAATACAGTATGTGTGGCGTATTTTTAATTTTTGGGACGAATTTGTACGTGGGCATGCATTTCAACAGGGCTCCAGACGCCTTCAACACTGTTTTGCAGGTTCTTAGTTTTAAACACCTCCATTGCTTCAACTTGTCAAAATAGACAAGATGAATCAAAAGAGACCAACTAAGCAATTAAGCGACAGAAATGATGCAATGCTCTGAGTTCTGCCACTTTTACCACTTTCCAAAGCTGAAACTACAGATGGAGAGTGAGAGGGGTTTGAGGAGGCAGAGGAGGAGGATCTTTTCCTCGTGTCAGGGCACTTGACAGACCAGGTCTTCCAATCTGTCCCCTTTAGCACTACCAAGGGACCTCGGAGGAGAAGGACAGGGCCAGGGCCCTGGAAATCGCACCTCTTGCTTTGTGCACACTTTCCATTTCAAGGGCTATTTATCTAATAATGTCCCTGCCTTCCTGGCTCTCTCTCAGCCTACTGCCTGCTGCACCGAGTCCGTCTCTGGCTGGCACCTTTAATTATTTCATGCCTAGGAGACAAGTTATAAGCAGAAGTGGCAGGTCAGGTTGTCCCTGACAGCTGGAGATTATTAAAGTTAAAAAAAAAGAAGGGCTGAGGTGTTGTAACAGGTTTCCACTCCGCTCCCCCCGGCAACAAGAACACTCCGGCGTTATGTTGGAAAACAATGGCGGCACCCTAATTTATTGACAGGGAGAATTCATCAAGGAGTATATGCAGGTCGGTATCCCACAGAAATGCTCACACCTATACGCACACACACACACACACACACACACACACACACACACACAAACATGCAGAAATAAAAATGGCAGAGAGAGCGGCTCAAAAGCGACAGGGGGCTTGGGAGTAATGGAGACATACCAAGGGAGTAGCCCACGGTGAGGAAGACAAACTTCACTTTCCACCACCACTTCCTTCAGTAAACACACACACACACACACACAGGCCCATGCAGAAGCTGCTTCATTAGAGTGGTGTTTTTGGTACCAGTCAACCCCCTGGTGACTCTGGCAACAGCTCGGTTCGACGCTGTCAGAAATAACAACAAAAGTGCTTGTAGCATTTCCTGTAGTTAAGCTGGATTGAAGAAGTGTACACACGGATCATAAATTTTGAATTCCCGTCCCATCGGTGCCGGTGGAACATTCAACACTCTGGGCTTAATGACAAACACGCTGGAGTTCCAGCCCTGTTAAAGCTCCGCAGAAAAAAGCAAAAAAAATTGTCGGCCTCCAAATTCACACTGGAAAAAAAAACATGCACAGCAGAGTAGGCCAGTGAGTGCTACTCTGTCCAGCAGAAACAGGCCTACAAACAACCAGCCTTAAAATTTAAGTGATGGCTATTTTGAATGGCCTCCCTTGAACTGAGTTTGTCAGCTGGAGTTACTGCAGCGTGAGTCAGAGACTAACAGCTCAAAGAGAAACGGAACAGTCAGGCACTGGAGTGAACATCATAAGCCTTCAAACAGGAGGAGACTTGAATGTGCAGCATTACTCTACAAGCACCCACTCGCCCCTGGACCCTAATCTTAACGTCCTGCAGTCAGTAGAGCATGCAGTACAGAACAAGTGATCTGTAGATCATAACTTCTGCTCATACACTCCTGAACAGAGGGGAAATACCATCCTGAAAAACGTGATGCACTGAAATGTGTATCATTGCCCAAAGTAGGCCACTCTGTGCAGATGCAATACGTATTACTCATTTGGAAGAATGCACCCATTCGAATCATGTCAGTTTAGTGTATAACCTTTTTCAGTGCTCAAAAGAATAGACAGCTGTTTGTGTTTCTATCCTGAATCTGGTGTAGACATGGTTTTATTCTACACCAACTAAAAAGCACTTCATACTGTATTTAGTTTCCATTGCTGCTGTTTTGCTCTTGTTTTCTTTTGTGCAGACAAATCAGACAAACACTTTTGACAGTGTCTCTGTTTCTGTTTAATGCATTTAAATATGTGCCTTTTTCATAGCAGTCTTTGTGTGTGTGTGTGTGTGTGTGTGTGTGTATGTGTGTGTGTGTGTGTGTGTTCGCGTGTGTGTGTGTATGTGTGTGTGTGTGTGTGTGTGTGTATACATATATATATATACACACACACACACACACACAAAAGACCGCAGTATATTAACGGCGATATTTTTTTTATCGCTTGATAAGAATCTCACGCGTTAACGCCATTAACGACCCAGCACAACAAATAACAAATAAAATTTCCAGCTTTTATAGCAGAGACGGAGCTCTGTGTTTGTTTCGGATGTAATTAGATCAAATATAATTTAGTGTTATGGAGCACTGTTCAATAGGTCTCGCACTGCCCTTAATGAGCTGTCATTACTACAATGCAAATCCTTTTTTTCTCCAGCAAGCACCAGCTCACATCACTATATTTAATTCCCTGCAGTTAGGCTAATATCATTGCCTCCAGTCCAGGCCCACTGATTTAGGTACACGCTGATGTTATTACAGTGAAAAATAAAACATCCTCTCTGTCCATTCGTTTTAGCCTGGCGCCATAAAGAGCAAACCTAATTTAGCTCAACTGTGCATTTAATGTGGCAGCAAAAGAGCTTTATGAGAGGAGTTTGGTTTACATACACAGGTATGTGGTTTGAGTCCATAAACACTTATGGGTTTTTATTTAACGCCTTCAACTCTTCAAGGCTTGTTATTCAGTAATTAATCTTCAAGCTCATTGTTGAGTAGCTATTGTAAATTATTGTTTGGTAAGCACAGTGAGGACAATGTACTTATGAGAGTGACGAATGGCATTGTCTGTTCATCAGAGGAGGTTAAGGGGTTAAAAACAAATATTTCTAAATTAATATACTCCGTTAAACAATATCTATAGCTAATGGGCACATATCCTACATTTTTTTGTATTTTACTGTCCGCTCACAATGTTTGTGTGTTTAATGTACCCAAAGCAGTCATAATTCATGGGACTATTTTCCAACCTTTCTATGTGTTTTGAAAGGGCTCATGTCATGGAAAAACTTGAGTATAAAGTTCTACTAAACAAGCTAGAACTTTCAAAATGGCTAATTAAAATAAAGCTGCAAAAACAACTGATTATTAAATTGCTTTGTGGCTCTATGTGTCCTTAACATCAGTTATTATTTTTGTTATGATAAATGTGTAATAAAATATGTCATTTTGCGAATTGCAGAAATTGTGTTTATAATTATTTATGCTTGTAAATTATAAACCTGATAACTTCTCCAAAACCAGTATGAATATGAGCCAAAAACACACTGTGTTTACTAATAAAGACTAGCCCAGCTTAATCTCATAGTTGCAAATGAATTCCTTTGTTTTTAAATGCTATATGCTTTTAAAATTTTCAGCAGTCAGTTCTAAATTCTGGCACCATTCCAATACTGTACACTATGTTGCTAATTTTGCATGATATGTACAGCATAAATGATTTGTGTGAAATTGGTGCTGTGCATATCTGTTGCAACTGGTCTTGCAGACTCTTGCTGTATGAGACCACTGTCAGACCAGGGTCCAACCATAATGTTGTTTAAAAGTTTACACTAAAACTGTACAGTCGTAGAGCTTCATGAATAGAGTTTAAGAAAGGTTTAGTATGCAATGCAACGAGTGCTAACATGCAAAACCAAAAATGAGCATTCAAAGTTGAGAGAGACAGAGAGAGACAGAGAGAGAGGGCCTGGTTGAAGTAGTGCGTCCTTGGCAGTGTAGAGCAGTACGGGCCCAGCAGAGTGCCTAACTAACCTTCATTTCCCTCCAATCAGCCGTCATCTCGCTCACTGTCTGTGGAAGGAGCCCACACAGCGAGCCGACAGGCTGAGCACTAAGCCACACTGGACTGTCCAATTACATCTAATTGTTATCAGTGGGGGGGTGATGGAAATCGAGGGATGAGGGTGGGGGCACTTTGTTGCTGTCCTGTCTGACAGCATAGCTTATCTCACACAGCTTCTGTCATTTCTACACACGGCCCCCCCTGAACCCCCCCACGAAATCATATCACTTCTCCATCCACTCTAAACCTTGCCTCATACTGAGAGAGAGAGAGAGATGTAACTGAAGACCTCTAATGACCAGGTTTTGGTTAAGGCCTTGCTGTCGGCCATTAGACTGAATTCTTCCTTATATTAAGCTCTGCCAGCTCTCATGGGTGGAAAATTGTCACATTACGAAAGTGCTGGCAGTGTGTGTTGGGGAACGTTCCAAACAGATTCACACTCTGGATCTCCAAATGACTTCCACCTATCCCAAGTTGCACTGCTGTTAAATAAGAGAGGGCAAAGACATAGAGTAAATGAGTTCAGTGGCATCAGGCTTGCCTGGCTCCTCTCCTGAGCTGCGGAAAAGGAGGTTTGGTTTTTGAACAGAGTTTTACATAAGTTATTATTTACCGTATTAAAAATATAGTTTTGGGCTTTAACACTTTCACAAAAACGCTGACAAAAGTGGTTTTTAAGGCCCATGCCAAACATGCTCCTTTTTATTCTGCTATTAATGAAAAATACAATGAGGAATACTTTAGGGGGAACGGCACTAATTAGAGAATAGATCAAAGCGTCCCCTTAATTCCAACACACAGTAAGAAATGGAGGGGTAAACACAGATCACTGCCGCTCCCTAACAACTCTCAGCACAAATACACAACATGGGCCGGTACACGCTGCACAAAAGAGTACACTGCACAGGCCCAAAATAACCGAATGTTGGCCAAAATACCCGGGAGGAGCAAGTGACTGACATCAACTTATGGATATTACACCATGTAGCACATTTCCACTATCTGGTCTCTATACAGTGAAAGGTTAGCAATTCCTCACACACACACACACACACACATATTTGAATGGCGCATCTTCTCAGCACTCGACAGTTCTTCACAACAGAAAGGCTGAATTAGACGGCCCAGAAAAATGATCCAGTCTGCTGTGGGAACAAACCCTCAGCCTAAATGTTCCTCGTTCTGCGAGCCTGCGCAGAGTCACAACACAGGCCGCTATCACTGCTGCTCATACATAATGTTGTCTCAATCCAATAGCTGGCGATTAAAAATGAAGCCGTGTTGTAAATTAACGATTCAATTAATTAGCAAAAACTATTAGTGTATCAATTAGAGAACTGAGCTCAGATGGATTCCCCGCTTGCTCAGAGGGCATTACACGTTTAAGCGGCTCTGTCATTCCAAATGATGATGAGGGAGCTCACGTGACCACGCGGAGTGTGGGAGCTGTCAAATTAAATCAGCCCAATCTATCGCAAAGCTAACGTTGTGGAAACACTATGTTTCCACTTGGTGCAGTGGGATATTCGCTGTGTGCTGTATGTGACTTTTTGCTTTCATTTCACAATCTTGAAATAAAAATGTGGCCTTGTTCAATGTGTTTTAATAGAACACGTTTCATCTAAAGTCTGCTTATGTTTGTGTGGTTTAATAAAAAAGGAACAGAAATTCTTTTATTTTAATGTGACTACTTCCCAACCTTTAGCATTTGTGACCTGATCTGGTCAAATGAGTCACAGTGACCCAAAATTCAAAATTGAGGTAAATTTTAAAAAAGAAGATTTAAGCTGATAATTTAAAATGATATCTTGATCAAAGATGTATCTTAAACGGTTGTCAAGTTACAATCGTTTGAATTGTGGTAGCACAGCACCATTTTCCAACTGAAAAACCGAGAAAAAGTTTTTTAAAAATTTTAAAGCATTTAAAGTTTTTGTCAGTTTTTTGTTGATATCTTTAACAATACATAGTATTCAAAGAGATGCACCCAGGATTCAACAACAACATGTTACTACAGGCATTTAGATACTTAGAAAAACACATTAAATCAGACTGAAGACACATCACTAGAGCCAAAGAACTCATTGACCAACTTGATTCAGTCTTGATTCAGACGTTTCAGAGTTTCAGAGTTTAAGCTTTAGCTATTTTACAAAATACAAATGTTAGACTGGATCTTTGCGAGGAGATATTTTCAGGCAGCACCGTGGTCTGAAGTTCGCGCAGCAGGCTGAGATCTCGATGTAGCAGAAGCAGCTCGTCACCGAGGTAAGCTATACGCTTATCTCTTATCTGGAACTAGGTCTGGCGGTCATAAACATGTGTACCAGTTGTTCGGATACACATGTTTGCGAGTTTCAGTGTGAAATCTTGAGAAGTAACACACAATAGCACCAAAGTATCTCAAAAAAATAGAATGCCGATGTCCGACTCATTACCAGAGATCGGGTCACATTTAAGAATTATACAGGCTGTTTTTTAACTTCAAAACTGATATAAGTGAATGTCCTGTCCTGTGACTTATTTATAAAGCAACCATACTAAAATACTCCTTATAACTTCAGTGTGAATGGGAGAAACTAAAACTATGGTAGGATGCGTGGATATGTGTAGCTGTACATGCTTAAATTACATGTTCAACGTCCACTGCACAAAGCAGGGAGTGAACGGTATATTTTGAAACTTCAACATTGAAATACCACATCAAACTGTCTTATTTCTCACAGCAAGATCAGTTTTAAATGACACTAATTTTCCAGGCTCTAAACAGGTCCTAAATGGGTCTTGGTTTTTATGCACAGTTCTAGAAAAAACATTAACTGCATTATGTGGAGATTCACATAACCTTAGTTAGGCATCTCTTAGTTAGGTGTGGGCAACCAACAATATTACATTCTCTTGTTATCACTGCTTTTCTGAGCAAATCATGAGTATTGTACCAAAATACACTGATCAACTGCAGGTTTTATTATAAAGAGAGCGTAATTAGTCTAGATTGTAGACTAATTAGATCCAGGTTGTAAAGAACTGAGTAAAAATCATCATTTTTTTATGTGCCATTGCTGGGGCTTGTTTTTTACAGGTGTCCAAAAATGGCCTAGTCAGACATTCAGATATTGAAGAATTGAACTGAATATTGAAACCCAAGAGGGGTCAGAGTCAGATATCCAAATACTGAACCTGAGTTTCACAGACATGATCCTGGACTGATGGATGTAATACATATATGATCTGCACGTCTGTCAGAAATATTGGCTGGATATTGGCTGAGGAAAAAGGAATGGTCGGCTTTATTGTGGACGTAATGTGGCACCTACCCATAATACATCACGTAAAAATTGGGGCCGCCTAGCTGTATCCTATTTTAGGAAACATGGTGTTAGAGAACCATGCCATATGTGCTTCTTTGATGGCCTGATTCAGATACAATTATTAATACAGTAGTATTTTTTTTTGTGCCAGTGGTGTGATGTTCGAATGATATATCTGTATGGGCCCAGGTCTTTTTGGTGCAAAAATTCAAATAAAATGTTTAAAGAGGTGACCATAAGTAAAGTAATGATACCAGATGTTTACAAATGAACATGTGGCATGTAGATCCACCAAAACACAGATTTGAACTAGGGATGTCCCGATCCGATATTCTGTATCGGTATCGGTCCGATCCAGATCCTAAATTACGGGATCGGAAATCAGGAAGGATTTAGAAACGTAATCCGATCCGTGAAAATGCGGAAAATTACAGCACGCCTAACGTGATCTGGCCCCCTATGAGGAGTTGAC